>VWZS01002579.1:148861-347792 GCA_013397075.1 Rhabdornis inornatus
GCCCGCGCACCTCGGCCTCCCCCGCGGCCCGCAGGGAAGAGGATGGCGGAGAGCGAGGCCGAGACCCCCAGCACGCCCTGCGAGTTCGAGAGCAAATACTTCGAGTACAATGGGGTGCGGCTGCCGCCCTTCTGCCGCGGGAAGATGGAGGAGATCGCCAATTTCCCGGTGAGGGACAGCGACGTCTGGATTGTCACCTATCCCAAATCAGGTAGGCGGGCGGGCCGGGGCTGCCGCGGCTGCTGGGGCGGCTCCTCCTCCTCCTTCTTCTCGTCCTCCTCCTCCTCCTCCTCTCCCCGCTCGCAGGGCAGCCGGGGCCGGGAGCGGGGGCTGGAGGTGCGGGATGTGAGAGCGAGGCCTGAGCCCGTTCTCCACCGCGGGTGTGCCCGGGGATGGTGCCCTGTATCCAAGGATGGTACCCTGTATGCGGGGATGGTACCCTGTATCCGGGGATAGTACCCTGTATCCAAGGATGGTACCCTGTGTCCAAGGATGGTACCGTGTATGCGGGGATGGAGCCCTGGGGATGGAGCCCTGTGTCCTAGGATGGTAGGTACCCTGTGTCCGGGGATGGAACCCTGGGGCCGGGCATGGTGCAGTGTCCTGTATGCAAGGATGGTACCCTGTATCCCGGGATGGAGATTTGGGGCCAGGGTGGTGTCCTGTATCCAGAGATTATGTCCTATATCCCGGGATGGTGTCCAAGGATGGAGTCCTGGAGTCAGGGTGGTGTCGTCCATCCAGAGATCATGTCCTGTATCCGGGGATGGTGTCCTGTATCCGGGGATGGTGTGCGGTATCCGGGGATGGTGTCCTGTATCCGGGGATGGTGCCCCGTGTCCAGGTGCGGTGCTCTGCGCCCAGCAGCCCCCGCAGCTCTGCAGAGCTGAGAGCCTGTCCCGGGCACGGGGGGGGTTCGGGACGCTGTGGGGGACCCAGGGAGGGTGGGGACACGCCCAGCGCTGCCCCGGTGACCCCGCCTGGGTGGTCCCGAACCGCTGGAGTGTGACGATGCTGCTCCGGGAAGGGAAATCTCGCTCAGCAGCAAAGATGTCGAACGGGGAGGGTCTGTGGCATCAGTGCGAATGTCTGCTGTGGTGCACGGGTCTGGTGCCTGCTGCTCAGCCTTCCCTCCGTGCTGCACTCCCGAGGCGGCTGCCCAGATCGCTCTGGGAGAACATGTGCTCCAAGTACGTTCTTGCTGCACTGTCTGAATCGCCAGAAAGGTCTCCTGTTTGCAGTACAAGTGAATGTTTTGTCCAGTAAATGCATCCTTTGGCTGTTGCCCTCCGTTTGGGTGTCTGCTTGTAATGCCATATTTCTTGATTTTCTGTCCTCTCTGTTTCCAAGCAAAAATATTTAAAGAGAATTACTATGAATGTAGTGCTGCCTGCAAAGGGATAGACAATATGGGAGCTTTGTACCCGCCTGATAAAATCAGATTAACTCTTTTGTAAGTGCATTCTTGAGTGACTTTTTTCCTGACAATGAGATGATCTCTTTCTAGGAAATCCAAAGTCCGCTGGAGATAACAGATGTCAGCTCTGTAAATGCCACAATGTTTCAGTATTGTAGGTTTCTGACTTACTTCATTGTTTGTTGTGTGAATGGCTAATGCCTTTCAATTTCCTGGTGTTCTGCTTCAAGCATGCACATTTCAATAATGTAGCATCTACCATGTTTTTATCATTTCTCAAGCAGTTTCAAGCATTTCTCTTTACATTTTTTGATATATTATTACTAACTATGCTCTTAAAGACTGGCAAGAACTTGATAGATAATGCATTAGATAAGGGAAAATATATAGATGGATGGCCTCAAAATACTAGGATTAGGAGTAGACAGCTACATTTAAATTGTTCTTTTAAACTGTCCTCTTCGAGGTTTATAGCATGCAGCACCAACACTATTAAATTCTTTATGGTTTAAGATTTCAGTTTTGAGAATCTGAAGCTACCTTCTAGCTAGGATTGCACCCCAGTTTCGCAATGGCATCTTGTTAAATATCCTCAGCCAATCTCAGCCAGCCACAATATCATTAATAGCTGGCAATAGCTTTGTTTTGATGGCTAGACAAGTGGCTGTGGAAAGCCAGCTTGCACAATCATATTTCATTTGCTGTTTTGTGCTTATAGCAACATAGTATGAGATCTTTTGGGGCCTCAGTGACAGGGAGCTGCCCACTTAGAAAATGGACATGCTACAAGAGGATTTACTGGCAGCCACTGGGAGAAGGAAAAGATGGGTGAGAAATGGGGCACCAAAACTAAAGGTGCAGTATTGTGTGGATGAGCTGGAGGAGCAGCCTTGAGACCAAAATAAGACTTTATTTGCCAGGAAAGAGAATGCTTGCATGGTGAGTAATCTGATGTCCTTGGTGAGGGAATGGGCTCTGGGCAATAATAGCATCTTCAAGCTCCACCTTCTTGTAGCCCAAAGCCTACCAAGACCCTTGGAAACTTGTTTTGTCAACTGATCCTCTGTGGCTTACAGCTGATTTAGGGCTTCAGAGGGGCTGCTGGCTAGGGACAGGCATGGCAGCAGAAACTGGGCTTCCCTAGGATGGTTCCCACTGATTCAGCCAAGGTCATGCAGAAAGTCTACAGCAAAGCCAGGAATTAAATCCAGAAGCCCATTATCCTAACCACAACTTCATCTTTCTCTTTCTCAATACTGTTGACAAAGATTTTTCTGTTTACTGGACCAAATCCTAATTAATGCTTTAATGAAAAAATGTAGGTTCACAAAACAGATTTTGTGCACAAAATGTAATTATTTGGGGTGAAATGGTTCTACTTGTTCTGGTAATATTTAGAGGTAGAACATGGCTGGGACCACTTACCTAGTTTCTGTGAATAAATTGTGTTTGAACAATACTTCAAGAAAGAAAAATGCACCAATGTCGAATAGGTCCAACAGAAAACTTTTTTCTTGTTCCTAAGGAAATCAGCTTTGTGCAGTGTAGCAGCAGCTCTCCATCTGCTCAAACTGTGGAAAATACCCAAACAAGTCTGTGTGCTGGATGTGTGAGAGGCCAGAGCCTGTGGCTACAAGCAGAAGGATCCAGCAGTAGCTGTTGACCATATGGTGGCTTCTCTGGCAAAGAAAATCCACAAGTGGCTCATAGGGCCAGGACTGCTTCAGCTGTCCCAGGAACAGACAATGCAGCTCCAAACATGTGAAATGGAGGTGGTGCTTGGAAACAGTTACAGTTATTGGTAAATTGGGAGTGACCCAGGAAGAAGCTGTTTCAATAGTGGTAGAAAATCAAATGTACCAGTGGCCTTACTGGCAGTAATGTAATCAGCCTAATGGAAAGTGACTCTGCTTTAATGTGATTTCCACTGACTGATGGCTGAATAATGATATCTCTTATATCTTTAATTATTCTTAACACCTGTGCCCAACCAATGGTAACAGCTTTTGGGAGCTTCTGGACTATGAGAAACTTTATGCCTAAAACCCAGAGACTCAGATACATGAATGTTTGTCTATGTTTGTACATATGGGAGTACTGTAATTATAGAAAACCTTTTTCTATCATTATGAATAATTTAAAATCAGGTGTGCTACTGAAGAAATGAAGTCAAAAGTTTCATCTTCCACATAACTTTGTAGTGTGGAGTGGGCAGGCTTTGTAGTGTAGAGTTGGACACACAGATTTGCAGGAGAAAATGTAAACCAGAATGCCATTGTCTATAGTATTAAATAACTGGAGGTCACACCACAGATAAGATACAGATGCACTGTTTATAGGGAGCACTGTGCCTCTGTCACAACTTGCAATGAACTCCCTCTCATGCTGTGGATTTCCTGTACGCTCCTTGAAAATTAAAATTCTCATCTGTGAAATTAAGCTTCAGAATTAATGGAGAAGCAATTTTTTTCGTGGTATTCCCTCAGTCACCATGCTAAGAGCCAGGTCAGCTGTTTGTAATATCAGTGATTTCAGTGGAATTAAATCAGTCCCTAAAGTGTAGTGTTTAGTTCAGGTTCACTGAGTGCTTTATTGTGTCTTACACTGTCACCCTGACTGGATGTGATCTGGCCATGTGCTTACTCAGAAGTGGTGCACAGCAGCTCCCTTGATACCACCATGTGTGTGTTCAAAATGAATGTGTACTTTGCATTCTTGGGTCAAAACCCACAAGTTAATGCCTTTTGCAAAACTGGTAATTTGAGAAAGTGAGCTGTTTGCATTAATAATGAAGATCTCTCTCCCATGGTGATTATTTTGCCAAATAATCTTTTGGAGTTCTGTGTGAAAAATTGTGAATTGTTCAGCAAATATCAGCTTCAAGTCCAACCAGTTCATGAGAATTTGCATTTGGTACCAGACAATGGGTTGAAAGAGGAAATGTTGCCTATGGCCTTACCTGTCTGGGGGTGTCTTTCTATAGATTCTCAATTTCCCTTGTAGCACTGGATTTTTGCAACTACCCTTTGGCTGTTAGGGATATTATGTCTCTAGACCTTTTCCTTAATGATGTGCCAGCAGTGAGTTTGTGGGTCACTCTGAGGACAGCTTTCATGTGTGTATATTTACTGAGTTCTCCTCATTGGAATTCTTTCACACTCACCTTTGGTGTTATGTGAAATGAACCAGAGAAAGTCAGTTTGAGTTGTCCATTTTGTAATTTGTTTGACAGGTTCTGTGTGCACAGGTCATGCCTCTGGCAGTGCATTGCATGCACAGGGGATTCTCTGTTCTCCTCCTGTTCTGTGTGCCTCTCCCACTGTGTGCACACCTCTTTTATCCTCCTATTTCTAGCACTCCTGAATCCAACACTTCCTCTTGCTGGGTCACCAGGATGTGCCAGTCCCTTTCCTGGCTGATGGAGGAGCTCTATCCTTCCTCTCTCTTACAGTCTCTCTGCATTCTTCCATGGCCCATTTCCATCCCATAATCCCCGTTATGTTCTTCCCATGAGGGGACTCTGGGGTTTTCTTCTGCTATGGGGAAAGAGTTATTTGATGCATTGACCATTACAGCTATGACAGGGACAACTGTTTAACTGTGGGATGCAGAGGGTACAATATAAACAGGAATTTTCCTCTTTGTCTGATTCCCCAGTAAAAGTAATAGACTTCAGCTCATCAACATCTAAAATATTCCTTGATTAGACTTGGCACACAAAAGTTGCTACACTTAAGGAAAAGAGAGGCTTGAACCACTGGAGATGTAGACATATGTGCTTTTTGTTTGGCTATGAAGCTGGTTTAAGGATTTCTTCTCTTTGGCCTCTTGTTTCTTCCCCTTCCAATGAGCATTAGCTGTCTGTGGGACCGTGTTATAAAACAGATTGGCAAAATCTTGATTAAAGAAATACATTAAAAAGAAAATGCACCCAGTAAGTATGCCAAAATCTTCCTTTGTTTATCTTGTTCAACCCTACTTTTCATGTTTTCCACAGACTGTAAAAATCCCCTGGCAATGAGGTTATATTTACAGGTGAGATTGGTATTACTGTACTTCACAGTAACAGTCTCATTATTCAATATACAGAGTATTATTGCTTGACTAAATTCATGTGGCTGCAGCTACCCAGATGTGCCCAGGTCGAACACTGCTGACAGTCAGTCCTGATTTGCACAATCATAACTGAGAGGAGAATCAGGCTGAAAGGTTGCCCAAGGATGTTCCTGAGCTGTGGGAGACTGGGCTGGGAGCTGTCAGAGGGACATGTGGCAGCTGCAGTGGATTGCAGAGGTTTCCCTCCTAATGGCAGGTCTGAGTGGCCTTTGTACCAAAGGCTCCTCAGGGGACACAAGCATCCATGTGTGTTAAATTAGTTGACTTGCCTTAATTTCCAATGTTCTCATATGGAACTTCTCCCAGCAGTTTTGTTGGCATTGTTTTGAAACAACAGCTCTGCAGTTGCAAAAGAGCCAGATTCTGCTGTGCTGGATTTATAGTGCTACAACCTCTGCAGAATTTTGTTGCCTTGGGCTTGGACCATTTTCATTTAAAGAATTAATGCAAATGTTACTGGCTCAGAGGCATGCCTTGAGAAATCATGAGGCTGGCTTAAAAATCAAATTTTTACACAAAATACATTTGGGGTTCTTTTCCTTTCACCTCTCACTTTTTAAGCAATATTACGCTCTGTGACATGGAATGATGAGAATCCTCTGTTAGTTTCAGGAATCTGGAATCTTTAAAATCAGAATAGAGCATGTGAACTTTTTCTCTCTGACAATAACATCACAGCTATTTGGTTTCTTTAAGCAATGTATAAAGCTCAGATATTGTTCTGTTTTAATGACAGATGAATGTGAATCAATTCCCATACCAGCTGGCCAGACTGAATGGAATTCTTTTTCAAACAGGAAGGGAACAGCAAACTGCATTGTATGATAGAGATATGCTGTGTGAGCTGTCTCTTTAGGGACTGATGGACAGGGTCTGTATTTGAATCTGATTTTATGCTCTTGGTGAATGAAATCATGTTCCTTCCACCACTGAGAAGAGTAAATACTCCACAGCTTAAGCTCACTCCATCAAGGACCATTCAGGTGCACAAAGTGACTCCTGTAGATTAATATTTCTGGGGGTTAGAGCCACTGGGTTCCTGTGCTTTGAAAATCCTTCTGAAATGGGTCTATCTTTTTATTTATATATAGCTCAAAATACCTTCAGGTATTGACTCACTCTTAAATGCTGCTAGGCAAAGAAATTATAAATAAAACTACCAAAAAATAAGTAATTGAAGACAATGTTTGCTGCTGATGCATTTGATTTGATTTCAATGTGAGTAGAATTGAATAGGTCCTTGTATGCCTCAAACTTGAAATAAAAGCAGAGGAAAAAATATCTGTGGTTAAGGGAAACTTCTTTTATTATCTAGATAGCAGTGTCTCTCTTGTGACCCTTTTATGAAACCAGTGAAGAGATGTTACTAGAGGTAGAACAAATGGTTCAGAAGATGAAGAATTCTCTGGTTATCTAATAGGTTTTGCTGGGTCTTTTGCAAATGTAGCATAATTGCTTCCCTGCTGTTAAGTAGTGCAAAACTCAACTTGGTTTTTCTTTTTGTAAACAGGCATAGGGGAAAAAAAAGATAAAAGGTTTTACCCTGGGTAAAAAGTGTATTCTGAACATGTGACATCATTATTGACTGTATTAAATGATAATGACCTCAAAGACTAAAGAATAGAAAATTATGTAGATCAGCCAAACCCACCAGCCAGTCGTTCTCATTTCATGTTAATGTTAATTTGTCACAGTGAAGATTTTAATGAAAGGAAGCAAAATGCTTAATTTTTTAAATTCTTATTTTGCAGTCTTATTAAATGAAGGCTTTTCTCTTGTTGGGTACCTTAGGGACTCATACACCCCATGCTGAGGGGAAGGAGCCTGTTTTGTCCCAAAAATGCTGCTTTAGAAGCAATGCAAGCTTTGGGACACTGGGCATGCAATGTGACTTTGTGGCTGCAGATGCTGTGACCTGGGATAAATCATATAATCTTTTTGTCTATATTTTCCACTGGGTATGTTTCTTCTCTGCCAGAATGTTTCATACATAATGGAAAGTAAGCAGTTCTCATGGGCAAACAGATATCACCTACCACACATATTTTTGTAGAGAAACTAGAAAATTTCAGGTCTGAAATGGAATTAAGCATTTCCTTTCATCCTTTTGCTTGAGCCACAGCAGAAGAGCCCGACCCCATCCCCCCCAGCTGTCCCCTCCTGTCAGGGAGTTGTGCAGAGCCAGAAGGTTCCCCCTGAGCCTCCTTTTCTCCAGGCTGAGCCCCTTTCCCAGCTCCCTCAGCCCCTCCTGCTGCTCCAGCCCCTTCCCCAGCTCCGTTCCCTTCCCTGGACACGCTCCAGCCCCTCAGTGTCTTTCTTGTGCTGAGGTTCCCAGCAGTGCCCCAGGATGTGAGGTGTGGCCCCAGCAGTGCCAGCACAGGGGACAGTCCCTGCCCTGGCCCTGCTGCCACCCCATGGCTGGCACAGCCCAGGGGCCATTGGCCTCTTGGCCACCTGTTGATGCAAGGCAATGAGAAACACAGATTAACCATGCAGCTCAAAGCCTGTTTACTGCTGGCCAGGGTTGCCACAGTAGCACAGAACAGCTGTAGGCATTGCTGAGGCTGGATTGCTCTCTACATGCAGAGCTGAAATGCACATTAGTAATGATAAATGTCAGTGCTGCTATGGGATCACCAGTGCTTTCAGTCAGAAAAAGTGTCTTCTCTTAAACCATTCTGCTGCAGCACTGTAAACTTTTTGCCTGACATGTTACTGATACCTCGTAACAGCATTAAAATGATAGATTAACAAAGTAGGTCTTTATTGGAAGCTTCCAGGTACCCCCATTGTTACAGGCACACCCAGCATCAGATTTCTATAATTTTTATACGTTTCACAAGTGATCCTATCTAACAAATATTGTCCAATTAGAAGAGCAGTAGATTAGGTAATTTTCCTCCAGGTTCTCCCCTGTTAGAGCTGGTCCAGGGGCTTCTTTGCCCCATTTCTTGTTGCGTCTTCTCAGATTCTGGTTGGAAAACAAAATGTCCCTGAAGGTTCTCTTCTTGTAAACCAGTCTTTCAGGAATGTTTTAGAAGATTAGCTTATTACTCCAAAATCTAAAAGAAAGGGTAGGAAAAATACTAGGAGCTATATAACCATATATTATCAGCCCACAAAGCTATGAATATTTGAAAAATGTATAAAAAGCTAAAATCTTTAGGCATCAAACCCATGGTGATATCGATTGGCTGATCCCTTTTTGTACTCCCAAACAGATCTCTTTCCATTTCTGATTCTGAAAAGCAGCAATGGAAAGGGCTGTAGCTGGCTTAAAACTGCAGTCCAGCTAAATGAGGAGGGACACAGGTACCTTGAGAAGAATGGTTTTGCTTAGTGCAGCTATAATTGGAGTGGGATTCTGTGTGGGACAAAATGCTTTACTCCCTGACCTTAGACAAGCAATAGCTGACTGGACAGGTTGTGTTTTTTTTAATGTATAAGCTGTACCTGGAGCTGTTTCACATTATATTATTGGTGTGCTGTGCTCTTGAAACTTGACCGCCTGAAGTGTGCAAATGCACATTTAATGTGGAGGCAGGTTTTGCCCAACCATTTTCCTGGAAGGGGTTGAATCTGAGGCAGAGAATTGCATTTTGAGTAGTGACAGACATCTTCTGACATTACTATATGGGGAGAGGAGTATGTTCACAGCCAAGGGTATGACCTCAACACCAGTGCCTAATAGAGGTGCCCTGTTGTTTCCTGATTTCTGATCCTATCTCAGTCAGCAGAGCTCGCTGTGGAGCTCTGCATTTACCCACAGACCATATTATGACTTTAGAGCAGAACACAGAGTGATAGAGTTGTCCTGGAAATCAATGGAGCTAAGGGTAACCATGCAGTTCTTTTTGATGTAATGATGTCCTTGAGCATGATTTTAAGACCCAATGACTTGTCATCCCAGCAAAGATCTTTCCTGCATTGTTGTCCTTGGTACAGTGTGTGAAAACGAAGGAAAATTAGGCACAGTGGGAAGACTTTCAGCTGGGGATTGTGAGCTCCTGCTGGGGTAATGTATTATGCAATTTAGGCATGTTTTTTGATATGGGCTCTAAAAAGATGGGAGAATGGAACTGCCAGAGGATGCAGAAGGGCAGCCTATAGCTGAGGTAACAATTTAATGTGCTCGGGTTGGCTTTAGACCTGGTCAGCCTTGAACAGGTGTGGGAAGGGTGGAAAGAAATGTCATTCTGTCAGAGCAAGCAGGCTTTTCTGTTTTTAATATGTTCCTGCACATCGTATGTTACATTTTTTTGTTTTAGCCTGATGGACGTTGTGCTCTCTTTTACCATGGCAGTGTTTGGTTGGTGAGTAGAAACTGGGAGCAAAATTAACCTAAGGATATGGGCAGATATCTGCTTTTAAAGGTGTCTGGGTTGTGTTAGTGCCCTTAGCCTGCTGTTCCTCATTCCTGGCAGAGAAACAACCCACAGAGTATTTTGGGTGGATGCATTCTGGTTTGTCTCAAGCAAAATTTGCTCCATGAGTTGATGCCAAAAGTAGAAACTCCTTCAGCTAATTTGGCCAATGTAATTTTAAATGGATTGGAGCAGTTTGTGTGAAGTTACTGTGTTAGCGATGACACCTGGTGTAGGACAGGATGAGCATCCACAGATATGGACAGTCCAGCTAAAGCTTCAAGAGAAAACAATTAAAGTAAAACAATTTTCCCTTTGAATATCAGATACCAAGAGATGTCTGTAACCAACCAATAGCTGCTGCCTGTGAAGGACCTGTGACAAAATCCAAGACACCTCTTGGATATGGTGAAGCCACGGATGTTGGGAGAAGCTTGAAGACACAAATCATGACTCTTCCATCAGAAGGCAAATGAAAGCAAACTTGTGGCCTGTTGATGTTTTTAACAGTAGATCTGTGGACCTGACTCGTGGTTCTTAGAGCTGTTAGGGTAATACTCACCCAGCCCTTCCTGCAGGGCATGTGAGCATGTTGTGGGTTATTAACAAGGGCAGAAAAGAAAGGCTTTTTGCCCCAGCTCTCCTCAGCAAGAGACCTCTGCCAGCAAGTGACAGATGAATCTCTCTTCTTCAATCGATCTCTGTGGCTGTGGGTTTGGCTGTGCCACAAATCTCCCAGAGAACAGGTCCTGGTGTGTTTTATTTACTAGTGTTGCTGCAGTTTTAGGTCCCAGCCTGCTCCAAAGGAGGTGTTTTTCTCCCAGCTGGTGTTTGGTGTGGGCAGTAGTGGCTGCCTGCTTCTCTGTGTCTGAGTGGGGCTGCCCCAGCTGTCAGTGCCAGGTCCCAGACACTCCGTGGTCCATGTGCACTTCTCATCCTGCCCTCTATTGAGTAGTTAGTGTGCTAATGTAAGGGAGAATCACCACTCAGGCCACTTAAAAAAAATATAGTACTAATGCATTAGCCAAAAATAGCCCTGCTTTGTAACCAGTTCATTAAAGAGGATACTGTATTGGACATAATAGCAATAATTCTGTGGATAATATATGTGTGTAAACAGTTCAGTGACAGCATTTTTACCAAACAGAGAGTAAGTTTTCCTCCTAAATAGAATAAGGTTTTCACAGCGTGCTGTTTATAGCCTCTGGCAAAACATACGCAAAACACAACTCAGAATTAATGGACCCATGTCTGCAGAATTTAGTCTGTTGGTTTTGGTTTAAAAGCTGGTAGCTGGAAGCAGAAAAATAAAATAAATGGGTTAGGAAGTCTAAAAATCTAAGACTGTGCTTACTCAATGTTGCTGGAAATTGTGTATTTAACACTTCTTTTAAATCCAATCTTAAGTTGTCTCTTTAGTTTCAGAAGTCTGGATTCAGGTTCCTTGTGTCCCACAGACTCCCTTGACAGGTCACTATTGACTATGTGGCATTTAGGCCATGTAGGAGGGGTGTTAGTCTTCGAGGACTCAGTCCTTTCTGAAAATTTGGCCCTCTAATAAATATTTAATTGGTCAGTGAAAAAAAAAATAGTGTGGCAATACAACATCACAATTTCAGTCTTTATTCTGAATTCCCAGTCTCATTTAGGAATACAGAAGAATTGGAAAATATGGTATCAAGGTGTACACATTATTTTTATTTTTATTTTTATTTTAAAAACCCTAGTTGTTAATGAAAACTTCTATTTTTATTTCAGGTGGAATTTGAATGTGTAGGAGAAGTTCAGCATACAGACCTCAAGAAGAGATACTTTGATGTTTCAGAAATGTCTTTTTTTTCTTCTAGTGGAAAAATCTAATTTTCCCTCCAGTAGTGTAGAGTGAGGATGAATCTGTCATACTGACCTGCAGATTTACATTGAAATTAGCCAAGGGGGAATGAGCTTGCAGGCAATCAGAACAATGGTGTGAGGCTCTGCTGTACAGTAATTGCAGATCAGTCTGGCAGCTTTAGCAGCCCTCACTTTTAACAAGCACTTGCATCTACCAATGCTACAAAAAAGTTATGAGTCATAATGGATCTGCTGCATTGGATTAGCCAAAATTTGGTCAAGCACTGGCAGATCAAACAAAGTACAGCTAATTGGGATTGCTAGATCACTGGCATTAGTATTTATTTTAATTTTCCATGTGGTTTCCATACAAGGAGCAAATAAAGGGAATATAGCAAAGGCATTTGCATCCTTGGGCTGCAGGTTTGTCCTGTCTTAGCTGATAAGAGAGGAGAAACTGAAATGAACTACCTTCAAAACCACATAAAGAAGCGAAATTTCACCAGAAATCTTACAGCTTTATATCTGCCACTTCACTGTGAACACAACTATCATGTCTGGTGACTTCATAGGAGTGCCAGTGGCCAGAAAGAGTTGAGAGAAGCCAGAGAACATCTGCACTAGAGAATATTTCTCCCTTCCACGGTGACTAAGTTTGACACTGAAGACACCTAACATGTAGAAGCCAGAAGGAGTAGCTGTGGTGTTTCCAAGCGGTGTCTGTCTGGCTGTGCTGCCTCCTTGCTGCTGCAGCAGCTCCTGATGAGCAGACAGAGTGGCCCTGGTCTGACTTTGCTCTCGCTGCTGAGGCATTGGCCATGGAAGGGGCACAAAGGAAGAGCTCCCAGTCAAAGTTCTGCTGGGGTGTGGTGGCATTTTTAATGAGTTCTGGTTTCTGTGTGTCGTTAGGTAGCACAGGAAAGCACAGTGCATCCCCACCAGCTCATTTCTTTTATGCAGGGTAGAAATACAGGCTCACAGATAATTAAAAAGGTCTCCTAAAGACCTGCAGATTCTGGCTTCTTGCAGCTGTTTCCCACCCCCTCTCTTTCCATATATTGTGTGATAAACTGGAACACTCTGTGTTCTCCTGAGGTGTTTTATTGACATAGCAGAGGAGCTTGTCAGGAAGAGCATTTCTCAGGTACTTTGCACTGAAGTTCCTCAGATGCTGACCGCCTCCATTTTAGGTGGGATTGGATAAGTGTTCATGAATTCCATGTCTGTTTTGGCAAGGGGACCTTAGAGGTAGCAGGACAAGCAGCCTTCCTCCCGAATGAAGTGCTGCAGATGGAAGAAGAAAGGATAGAACTGCTGGGAGCTTATTAATGTGGCATTTGGTGCCTCATGTCCAAAGGCTGGCAGTTAATCCTGTTTTTTAGTAATTATCCTATTGTGTTTATCCTTCTGTATCATCCCAGGTGAGGTGTGCATGTGCATGTACAGGTGTTCAGCAGCACAGGGAGGAAGCAGTGAAGATACTGGAGAGGCACAACATCCTTTGCCTCAGCAGGGCCACAGATCTGGGGAGTACAGAGAGAGGCTCTGCACACTTTTATTTTCATTTTTTATTTAGCTTGCCTCACCTTTTTCTTCTGCCCAACAGGTATCATATTTTTCCTTTTACTAAGAAAGCCTCTGTGACATTTAGATCTGGCTAGGTTTTGTGATTGACTGGGATTGCTGGCATTATTCAAATAATCTTCTTTGGTAATCTCAGTTTCAGGAATTTACTCTACCTTGCAGCCATGAAATGATGGTTCTTACAAATGTCCACGGAGATCACTAAGTCAGCTGGGTCAAATGGCAAATTTCTGTGAGTTTTACACACAGATGGGGCTGCCAGCAGATGACTCACATCCCATCGTACTATGGCATTTTAATAAATTCTGCTAGCCCAGGTCTAGGCTTGGGCTTTCCATCTTGTGGATAGGTACAGTATCCCACTTTTCAGCCAGATGATGTTGCCAGGGTTTGAGATGTTGCCCTAGCAGCCAGGTCTGGATTTTGGGCTGCCTGTTGCTAGGTTAAGTCATCCTTTCTAAACCAAAAAAACATTTAGCTCTGATACATTTAATTTGACTTGGTTTTAGTCTTGGTAGAGATGTGAGGAGGTCATACCTATCTAAATATACATATAAAAGCTTTTAGATTATTATTTTTTTTTAATAAGCACATGATGCTTTATTTTGTTCTTTTTAGCAGGAAACCAGGTCAATGATAAATTTTTTACCTGGAGCTTTTGGAATCTGGGTGTGTATGGTACATAATAATTGATTAAGGGTGACAAGTTAAAAAAAAAGATCACTGTTCCCTCAAAAGTTAATTCCCTAGTTTTTATTTGCATTAAGACCCTGAAATTCTGAAGCACAGTAATTTGAGTGCTAATGTGGGAAAAAATCAGGTTAATACAGTGACTGAGAAAAGAGAAAACTAGCACAGAGTTCATGGCTGAGGGAAATTGAGATCAGAGATCCTACTGCAGGTGTAGGGAAGAGAAATTCCAGCCTACTGGATATTTCCAGCATTTCTCGTTCAGCATGTCACTGGTTTTGGTGGAAACACTTTCAGCTGGAGACTTTTGGGCTTTCCAAACCCCCCACTTTGGATGGGAAATATGTAATTTCCCACCTCTGCAGTTCCCTGGGGATTTGACAGCAATCAGGCCAAGTCTGGTGCACAGCCACAGGTCTGAGCAGCACCAGGTAAGGCCATGGGGGCTGCACTCCCTGTCCATCACTTTTAACTTCTCTGGTGGATTTTGTGGGGAGCCAGGAGGGAACGTGCTGCTCTCCAAAAGTTTCAGTGTGGTTCTTCCTCAACCCTGTGGCTCTGCTGTATTCAGAGGCACAATAGAGATGGCAGCTTTTTGCCTAGAGAGCAGCTGAGCAATGAAAAAATAGTTTATTGTTGTATCCCCACCGAGTTATTTATTTTCCTTTCATGGAAGCAGGGATGCTGTAACAGCATTTCTCTTTGCAGGTGGAATTGGAAATACTGAAATAAATTACAGGGTGTTTCCAGTCAGAATAAATATTTAATGAGAACAAGGGTTGTGCTCATTCAGAGTCACAAGGACTGATACTAAAGTACTGTATGAAGGTTAATTTTAATGCATAAAATATATGCTTGAACTTAAAAACATAGAGTGAACAGCCTTGGGGACAAGTGGGTATTAAGTGTGTGACAGCTGTCTCTGTAGGTGATGATAATGTAAAAGTGTCTTTTTTTTTCCTGTCCCAAACCTTTTTAACTTACCCATCAATCAGTAAGGGAACAGAGGAATCTTGAAGGGCTTGCTATCCAAAACAATTCTTGGAGGTGTGTGTTCCTTCACGTTGTATCCAGACACTCCTACCATTGGTCTCAATTAACTGTTTCTGTCTCAGATTAAAAAATAACCAGAATAATGATACAGTAGGGGTTTTTTGTGGTTTTTTTTGTGTTGGAACAACATACAGGATTGGTAGAAATGTGCCTGTTTGTGTGTACTGTCTTGTTAGTTAACAATAATTAACTAGTGGCTGTTACAAGTGACTTGCAATTCACAAATTATTTTCAGTTTCAAATGGTCATGATCTCAGAGTTTACAGGTCATCATTCCAAGGACCGGGCTGCAGGAGCAGGCCTGGGCTTTGTAACTAGTTCTAGAACCATTACTTGTTCCTTTAGGCAACACGAGAGAGTGAATAAATCCTGGTGTCATTTCCCTTAGTGCTCGCAACTCTTAAATAATGGGTCTGTCTTTTGCAGTTTCCAGGGTGTCCCACACCCTTGGGACTTTCCATCTAAACTGTGGGGTCCCTCCCCTGGCTTGCTGTGATCTGTCCCCATTCTGTTCCTCCACCTCACCAGGAGCTTTTCTCTTCATAACCCTCTGTGAAATATCTCTGTTTTGAGGGTTCCCTACCTGCCTGATGGTAAAGTCACTTTGAAATAATTTACCTGTCCAAAAGTCTAATTGAAGTACCTATTAATTTTCCAAAGTGCAGCCGCTGGCCATGATGTCTAATGGTTGCTTTGTAAATGTCCTCAGAGCGGGGAGGGATGAGTAATTGGGGCTTCTGAAACTTGTGACTGATTCACTGTGCACGGTGTGTTTGGGGCTTTATCCACTCCATAACCTGGAGGAATAAATAGACTCTCAAATCATTGCATAACAGGGGCCTTGCCTGCAATTTAGAATAAAGGTCTCTCAGCACAGCCACTAATGCATTTTGTGAACTTGGATGACCTCTGTTTGCCTCATTTTTCAGTTTCTGAAATGGAAATAGTAGTGTTTTGCCAAGGTAACATTTACAGAGGTGAAACCTTTTGTTAAATGCTTTGCAACTCACAGGCTAAGTGACTTGGAGGCAAAACTGTATATAAATTATTACTGAAGAAAAAAAATCTCAGGTCTTTTCCATGAAAGACCTACATGTATTTAAAATAAAACGGAGAGAGCTGACATACTACATCAAAACAGTAGTAATCGACTTAGCTCACAGCAGACTGTTGAGGACAAAAGTTGCCATTATTTCTGTGTTTAGGTCTCCCTTCATATGGTTGTGTTTAGATAAGAGCTGTAATACAATCTGTTCTCTTTCATTGTTTGGTTCATGCAGGCACAGGCTTGCTGCAGGAAGTGGTATATCTAGTGAGTCAGGGAGCTGATCCAGATGAGATTGGACTAATGAATATAGATGAGCAGCTTCCAGTCCTAGAGTACCCTCAGCCTGGTCTGGACATCATCAAGGTACAATTTATTGCAAAGAAAGTCTTCCAGCATTTGGGTGTCTTTTTCCTCAGTTCCATGTTTATCACTTCATTTCATCCAGTGTCCTTCTCCTTTCCATCATTGGACTTGTTCAGAATGTTGCAATGATTCACAGTGTTATTAGGTTATTTTAAATTGCTTTTGTTAAGCTTCATTGTGTTCTGTTTGATATTTTAAATGTGTCTCCATGTCATAAATATCTTGGCAGTGGGTTTTCTGAATTAAAGTTCCAGGCCTCTTTTGCTTAGGTAAACAGGAGCTGGCCAAATGAGGCAAATTTGCTTTGATTCCTTCCCTGAATTTGTGAAAGAGTAACTTAAAATGCAGATATCCATGCCTTTGTATTCCCACTGCTCTGAATTCACATATCTCAGTCTTTAGATCTGCAAATCCTGGCTCTCTACAGACACTGTGAGTGTAGTTTGAGGGGCCTGGAATACCCTGCATGAAATCCCACTGTATTAAGAATCCTTTGGAGTCCAGCTGCATGGCACATTAAGTGTGATCTTGTCCTTGCTGCAACTACTTCTGACAGAGGCACATCTTGGAATTATTAGAAAACTACACAGGGCCATCCTGTAACAGCTGCAGTGCTGCTTGGACTGAGCAAGCTGAGGCTGGCAGGGATGGAATTAAGCTGCTTGTGGTCAATTTGCAGCCTCAGCCTACTTTAGGCTGAGAGTATTTAGAGGTCAGAGATTGCTCTTCTTTTTCATCTAATCCAGTGAGACCTCAGTGCTACCCTGCTGCAAAAAAGTGGCGGCAATAGTAAGAGGTTTAGTTTGAGATTACACATTCTTATCTATGCCATGTGCTAGCAGCTTGATTCAATATGGATTTATTCCATTTTTAATAGCAGAGCATGATTTGTGTCATGAGACAATTTGGTATCAAGTTACAGAAAAAAAAATTATTTGAAAGATGTTCGTACATTCAGATCAACCTTTGGGCTTAATTCTGAGGATAAAATAAAATGCGAGGATAAAATAAAATGCAAGGATAAAATTTGGAAGAAGTTAGGGGTCATGTTTTCAGAGTTTCTAATATTTTTCATTTTTAGTGGAGGCATCACTGGAAATATGAAATTTCAACTGTTATATTCTCTTTCTGAGAAGGTGCTGCAAATGGAAGTACTTTGAAAACAAAAGGGATAAAACCCAAAAATGACAAAAAACCCCAACACATTATCTAACCTTTCGATATTTAGAAACCAGATATAACTCCCTGACCTGATTTTGAGTCCCGAACTACTGTTAATTTTAGGTAGTGAATTTGTGAATGGAAGTCAGTGTAGTAGAGGGCCTCAAGTGTGACAGTTCAGGACAGCTCAGGATGTGCCCTGGAGCAGTGCTCAATAGGAAATGATTCTCTCTGCTCTGTTTTAGGAGCTGACATCCCCTCGCCTCATCAAAAGCCACCTGCCCTATCGGTTTTTGCCTTCAGACCTCCACAACGGCAACTCAAAGGTGAAAATGAGCTCGTGTTTGTTTTAACTCTGGCTGGCAGCAGTTGTGTGAGTGCTTTGGGATGAGGAGAAAGCTTTCAATAAGATGATTTTCCCCCCATCACAGGTAATATACATGGCTCGCAACCCCAAAGACCTGGTGGTGTCTTATTACCAGTTCCACCGCTCCCTAAGGACCATGAGCTACAGAGGAACGTTCCAGGAGTTCTGCAGAAGGTTTATGAATGACAAGTGTAAGGAGCTGTTCTCTCTGCACACATTTATTTTCATCTCTGCTTTCCTTCTGCAAGTACAGAAGTGAACTGGATAAAGGTGCATTTGTTTTGCATATACAGCAAGGAGGTTGCTATGGATAGCGCTGCGGGGATTGAGATTTGTCCATGCAAACTATGAGCTGTGCTTTTTGTAAATATTTGCCTTACAGTGTTTGAACCCCTGGGTTCAGCAGTTTTCCACCTGAACCAGAGCAAAACTCTGGTCTGCTCTTCTAAAATTCAGTTTGCAGGCTGCCAGGTACCTCCTAAGAAGTGGTGAATACTCCCAGCATCATTTGATTTATTTATATTTATTTATATTTATTATTTATGGTTGTGAGTTATTCCTCACTATCAGCTGTTCTCAGGAGTGTATCTGGTCCTCAGGTTTGGGGTTATTTTCCTGGTAATTCCTTCAATATTTAAATTTCAGCCAAGAACTCAAGGTTCATACCTTGCAATTTAGCACAAAATTCTCTAGTTTGCATGGGCCTGATCTGGAGTGCACCAGTGAGCTCAACTGAGACCCCAAGAGAAGGCAGCTGCAGGCTGCAAATGCCTGAAAAATGCAGCTCTGTGAGGAGAGTGCAATAACCAAGGGATTGCCGCACTCTCTAGCTAAGGAAGAGAAAAAAATCCTGCTGCCTTTTATTTCTCTGCAATATCTCCTCTGACACCTTAATGTGACACTAAGAATTCACCAGGTACCTTGAGCTCTTAGAGCAGGATCTCCTCTAGATCCAGAGCAGCAAACCTGGAATTTAAGGGGGGAGCTGATGCTAAAGGAGCTGTGTGATACCAAAGGGAAGGTAAAAGTAAAGCCTACCAATGGAGGTTATTTAACAGGCCTTACAAAATCTTTGCTGCTCTTTATCCTGCAAGCTTGAGCAGGATTAATGCTCTCCTCCCATTCCAGCCCACCTACAGTTTTCCATTAGCATTCCCTGAGAATGGAATGTTTGTCTGTAGCCTCTGATCATGAACTTCTAGACCAGAGACATAAGAAAGACATATTAGGAGGTCTGCTAAGATAGAAAGGTCTCTTTTCCATGTAAGTATCCCAAGAGTTATTTGTCTCTTTATCTGTAGCAGCCACCTGACTTTATCACAACCTCCCAGAGCCAATAAAACATCACAGCATGTTCTGTGGCCATAATTGTGCAAATGGGATGTTTACAATACAGTAAATTTAGCATTTAGCTGGGCGTTTACATCTCAGCAGGAGCCTGGTAACTCAGACATGTCCAATAGACAAACAGATCATTTTCACAGGAAAACAATTTCATTCAACTGACCAAATTTCAAATTTTATAAAGGCACTAAGATTCCATTTTTGTTATTCCCATTCCGTGAGAAATGGATGCATGAAGGTAATACATCAGTGTTCCAGTTACCAGAATGAAACCAGAATTCTGTTTCAAAGAGAAAAGGTGGCTTCAAAATACAAATCTGAGAAGTTGGTTTTTAAATTTTTCTGTAGCTGCTTTGCTGAAAAGATAAAATTGACCAAAAAAACTTTGGGAAAGAATTGGGAAACTCCTTATTTTCTTCATTTCTACCTTGATTATGTGAAGTACTTTGTGGGAATTAGTCGCTGGTAACAGAGAAAAATGCAGAATGCATTTCTCGTGGGGTTGTCATCTAATATTGGCAAAAAAGAGGTTCTTGAATCTCTGGTTGAAGAAACCTCTGGTAGAGACACATAAATTGACTGAAATCAGTGCAAATGTGGACTTAATCAGAGGACTGGAAAACAAATGAGTAAAGTTTTGGGGGGAGGATTAGGTCTCCCGTTACATGAGTCAAAATGAGACACTGCTCTCCTGGGGCTATGAACCACTTCAGTTATTGCATTTTTCTTTTCCTTTTTGAAAACTGCTTAATAACCAAAGTGTTCCTTTTCCTCATGCCAATCATAATGTTTTTGTAGTAGGATATGGTTCGTGGTTTGAACACGTGCAAGAGTTTTGGGAGCACCACATGGATGCCAATGTACTTTTTCTCAAGTATGAAGATATGCATAAGGTAGGTTAGATGTAGCAAAATGATGTTTTAATCACATTTAGCATCCTAGCTTTTAAAAAAACATAAAGCGTAAAATTACATTCTTATGTCCATATTTGAGCTCCCTAATGCCTGATACCATCTTTAAAGCATTGGCTGTAAAAATTCAGTTGCATCTATGGACTTTAGGCATTTTCATATCCATATTAATTTTCTGGAGAGTCAGACTTCATCTATAGGCACTGAACTACTTGCAGAGAAGGCAGTGATGTGAAACTGTTCAGTACTTGCTACAGTCAGCCCTGGCATTCATCTAAAAGAAATGTCTTGTTTTATGTGTTGTATCAATGAGGGGAAAAATATATAATCACTATTTTGTCCTATGTATTTGGCATTTATTGTGATTATTTCATTTTTATTGTGATTATTCTTACAGCTTTCTGTGAAACAAATCTGAAAACAATGAGGGTATTATGTAGCATAAGGTGGATATAATTGTTGAGGCCTTATGGTATGCTGGCTAAGAAATCCACTTAAATCAGAAATCTAGTGGAAATATTACGTATTTCTTATTGCAATAATATCTTTTTGAGAGCTAATGAAAATAGTTCAAAATGTTTATTTGACTGGAAAACTAATGCAAATATATGAAAAACCCAGTTCCTGTTTCTAAACCTGTAAAAAGAAAAAATCAGGACAAGACTCAACAAAGCTCGGTAAATTATAATTCCAGCTTTACTGAGCCTTCTGATGGAGTGGGATTTTAAAAGAAGGTGTAATACAATCAGAGCAACTAAAGTTTAGTCAAAACTATTTTGATCCCATGGTTTTGAATAATTAATGTATTCCTAGCTGTGCTCACCAGCTGGTGGCATCACAGCATCCTTCTGCTTCCTGATAAATATTACTATTTTTATTAGTATGAGTTCTTGCAACTCATACTGAGGAACCCTGGAATTCTGGAGATGTAAATTCATGGTTATTCTCAGAGGCCACCTCCCCAGATCCTCCCCATCTACATGAATGCAGTCCCAGAAGCTGACAAAGGAAGAAGGGCTTCCTAACATTTTTAGTCACTTATTTGACTAAGGTCGAAATCAAAGTAACTTTTAAATCCTCTGAAATGCACTGGTATTCCAAAGGGATCAGTTAAGGGTGGAGTGTTCTCTGAAGTGGGAAGCATCACAATTACTTTTCAGTTGTTCCCTGTTCCAACACCTGAAGGTTACATGGCCATGCTTTCTGCCAAACTGCCTTACACTAATTACTCAGAATGTGTTTCTTTTCAGCAAGTTGGAAGGTGGTAAAACTTCAAGGCAGTGGTGTTTCTACAACTTCTGCACTTGTATTTTTCACACTCACTGGGATATAAGTTACTTTGAAATATTTAAACTCATTAAAATAGTGCTTTTAAATATTGTGAAATAACCCAGGTTTTAAATGCTCTCTTACAGGACCTAGCAACAATGGTTGAGCAGCTGGTGAGGTTCTTAGGAGTTTCTTATGACAAAGCACAGTTGGAATCCATGGTGGAACACTGCCATCAACTCATTGATCAGTGCTGTAATGCAGAGGCTCTTCCTGTTGGCAGGGGTATGTTTAAAACCCACAGCAAAACTCTTCCTGGAGAAGTTGCAAGAAGCAGCCTAGTAACCCCCAGGGTGTTTTAGATGTTGGCAAAATATTGCCATGTAAAGGATGGGAGGGAGCTGACTGTTGGTGCAATTTGGGGGCTGGGTTGTTTTGAAATCAGGTTAGGTAGAAGTGACTGAAAAGGATGGAAGAATCCAAGATTTCCAGAGTAATTTCAAGCCACTCCATCACAGAGTCTTTGTCTTGCTTTGATGGATTCAGCTCTTTGTGCTGAGAGCTCTTCACTGCTCCTTCTGACTTTTGGCAGGCCAAAGCCCACACCATCTCATACAACTTATCCTGGCCTGAGCACTGGGGTTTAAGTAGATCAGGTTTTCTAGAATAGGAGATATTTCTAATTTGGAAGGCATAAAATTGCAAGGAACCACAGCTTCCCTTATAAGCTTTTTATTTTTTTTTTCCTAGCTCAGCTGTTTAAGATGTGTTTATCTTCCAGATGTTTACTCTGGTGAGATTCTTTCTCTAGGAACCTGAAGGTGCCATGTGATCTGTTGATACATCTGTCCTTTGATAAGAAATCAAGTCCTTTCAGTTGCCCTTGAGAAGCATAAGGGTGAATTTAGGCTCAGTCAAATTATTTTCTGTGAGCTGCTCTATGTCACTTTTAAAAATGAGGGAACCAGGTTAAGATGATCAGTTCCTATGTTCTCCCACCACATGCCTTATCTAAACATAAAATCACTTCATGCACTAATTTAATCTAGTTCTATTTGAAACTTTCCCTTGTTTTCCATCCATAGCACTTTATGATACAGCATCACACATGAAGCACATATTTGTCATGACCACAAAGTTTCTCAGAGGAATCAATTTGCAGGTTATTGTCCCTTATCCAGGGGTTATGACAGGAATACTTTGGTCTTAGATTTCTGTGTGTAGGAACCCTTTCCATACTACCACTTTGAGCCAGCCTTCATGTGATCTGAAAATTATACCAGCTGCAATTTTAATAAATATTTTCAAATCTCTGATGAAAATGCCAAATATTACTGGTCCCTCTTGACTATGAATTCTGCGTTAGCTGGTTATTTATTCAATTATCATACATTTGGTTAGGACATCCCAAGGTCCTAGGATAAGGTGCTCATGTGGGTGCAAGGCTTTACAAACAGCAGGGCTGTGTTCTCCTTGTTGGCCCACATGTACCTTCTTATTTCTACAGTTTACAAATGTTTCAGAAAGAAGCCTTCATGTTGTAATAGAGAAGGAAGGGAGCTACAGCACTTAATGTGATACTTTGTCATTTGTTCACTGTGTGCTTTTTAGTATAAATATCCTTATTTTGAATTTCTTTTCTTTGCTGTCTTTGGCTTTTACAATATTTTGTTACTCCAGATTGTAGCTTCATTAGCAGTGCTTTGTTCCTTCTCTGTTCGTTTCTTGTGACAAAGAATGGTGGCAATGACATGACAGCTGATTGTAATTTGTTTCAAATATTTTAATTTGTCATTAGTTACATTTACTTTATTATTTTGCTTTATTTTAGTTCTTCATTTTTTTTCTTTTAGCACATTGATCTTTACTCTGAAGATAACCCTGAACTGCTGTGAAAGCAGAACAATGATTAAATATGTTACTTGTATTTGACTCTTATCACATCATAATTTACGCAGTTGCATGATTCAAATCATAAACCAGGTGGGTGACTTTTTGAAAAGCTATCAATTCATATGGTAAAAAAGAAAAAAATTGTTACAAATAATCCACTGTGTATGTATGTCATTTGTAAAACTTGTCATTTGTCCATACATGTTTTTAGGGAGACTCAGAAATAAAAGGATTTTCTTTACCAGGCAGAGGAAGAAAATATTTTATTATCATTATTGAATGGGAAGTACAGGGTTTTGTGTTTCATGCTGTAGTTTTTGGAGTTATAGTTGCCGGAGCAAAATTTAACTTAGTATCAGATGTTTATGATTGTAACATTTCCTTTATTTTTTTAAAAACACATGAGAAATTTGGTGAAAACAATAAATGGCATTTTCAGTGTCAGGTTATTCTGGTCTTTGGATCCTGAAAAAAAACCAGGACACCTTCATACCATCAGGAGTTTTAGAAAAGCCACGATTTCATAAAATGGCCTTTGCCACACATGCTATACCATCATGTTAATAAGTAATATGTAGATGTTGCAGACAGTTTTGTCTTTGGTCTCAACTATAAAGTTGCTGCATAAAAGCAATGGTAATTGAATTAAATGGGTATTCTTCTTGAGCATCAAGTGCATAATTAAGCTTGCTGCGTGTAGCTTTGTTCTTGCTGTTATGATTAAACTCTGGTAGCACAGTCCCAATTCTCCTTTCATTTATTCCAGTTGAACAAGTCTGGATTTTGTATTTATCTCCAGCATAAATGAGAAGGGAATTGAGCCTCTCAGTCTGGGTATTCCTTCAGGCTTATTCAGCCACAAGTAACCCTGGCTGACTTTGAGTTAAATATATTTTGGGGAGCATTGAAATAGTTGTTAAGGGGGCTGCTGTCTTTGGCTGGTAAGTTCAGCAGAGTCACCAGGTCATGTTATTGGTTGGGTTCCATAGATTAATTCATATGAGGAAGGTGTTCAGTGTCTATATTTTGCATCCCCCAAAAGCTTCCTATTCCTCGTGTTCAAAATTAAGATGTCAGTGGCACAACTTGAGTGCATGGCACTTGTTGTCTTTCATACATAGAAACTCAAATTTAACAAACAAATCTCTCCATGCTGAGAAATAGAAATTCATCTGTTGGATTTATCTCTAGACACAAAATAATAGAAATTAGCAATGAAAATATTACACTCCAGTAGTGAGTTTTATACCCCACATTCCCTGTACCTTTTGGACAGTTTTCTAAGCAGTGGGTGCTGGAGGCATGGTGATTGTGAAATGTGTTATCTGTTGGAGTTATTAAACAGCCATAGCTTGAACTGAAAGCAGAAATCCACATTTAAGTGAACACCCAACCCAAAATCTCTGTTCATTTCTGATTAAGGCCAGAGTAAAGTCTCACAGAAATCTGAATTCTTCCTGTGTAACCCTGGGCTGGTGCAGCTGATGATGTGTATGGTTTTATTTGAAGGCTTTGTAAGGGTGGTGCCCTCACAGCTGATACTTGGTGCCCTGTACAATTAGACTGTGGGTATTTGGTGTCCTGTTACATCCTCTCTCTGACTTGTGTTCTTTCTCTGTGTTTCAGGACGAGTTGGGCTATGGAAAGACATCTTCACTGTTTCAATGAATGAGAAATTTGATTTAGTTTATAAACAGAAGATGGGAAAATGTGACCTCACATTCGATTTTTATTTATAAGAAATGCATGCATATGATATCCAGATATAGCTAGAAGTGCTTTATGCATTCATTTATTACCTGCTGGACAAACTACTGTAGCTATTATGTGTAATAAGATTTAAAGAAAGAAAAACAATCTAAGTAAACCATATAAGATGCAATTATCTTTGATCCTGAACAGCTGTTTATCATCTAGTATTTAAGTCCTTTGTCTACATGCAAGAACTTCCCAGACAATACTAGAACATTCAGCTGTTATGGAATGTATTATATACGTATAAGGTATGTATCATATATGCAACTAGAATGTACACCTTTTCAGCCCCACATTGATTATTTAATGTGTTTTATAAAAGCTTGTCACTAGAACCTAAATAAACATCCGTAAACCAAATAAAAATTTATTTCTGAGGGAAACAAGTAACAGGCCAAAACAGTATGCTAGAATGATCTCAGGGGTTAATTGTCACATTTATTTTTATAGCAGGTATAATCAAGTATAAATAAATCCCATTCCAAAATAGGAACTGACCCAGGTGGGGTTCACATTAGGTTCTGCACACCCTTATCTGTGTGATTGGAGTAGGTTCTATGCACTGGCACACTCTGTGAGACAGGGCTTGTGATTTACAGCTCTGGTTTTCAGCCCGGTCCCAAATCCCACCCATGCCTCTATGGAGAAAGCTCAGAGCTGGCTTCCTGATGGAGGCAGTTCAGCTCCATGCCCAGGGACAGCAGATAGAAGATTCTTAAGCCCTCAGCTCTAAGTCACTCCCTCAAAATGGGGCTTAAAAGCCAGGAACCTGGTGCAGGGATTTTCCTGAAGAATCAGTCTGCAGCCCATATCACTCTGCAGTGTGAATTTCTCCCTTTGGGGGCAGCCCCAGGAGCTAAGGTGCTGTGTAAGCTCCAGTTCCACTAAAAGGTGAGGGCACTGTTTATGGGCTGTTCTGCTGGACTCCACCAGACCTAAGGGGAAGATCTGTGCCAGTGTAAAGCAGGCAAAGGGAACTGCAGCATCCGAGGAAGAGAGGTGATGGATATGCCAGCAGGTGGGAGTATTGCACAAATATCCATGCACAATAAATTCCAGGAATTGTTAGCCATGACTGATCTGGATTATAATCAGGATTCAAGTTTATTTATCTTATCTTTTTTTAGTCTTTACACAAACAGCCTGAAGCAGGCTACTATCACTACAGAACTCTCCCAAATTATTTTATTGTTCCATGATGTAATGACATCTATGCTTTTTAGGTTCTCAGCTGCAGGAGGCCCATTTTCGCTAGTCAAATGTTCAGGCTCACCAAAAACTGTGAGGAAGGACTAGTTTTTAGTGTTTCAGTTCTGTTGGGAAATTGTCAGTTCAGCACTGGCAAGTGGTGTAGCATGATGTGGCTTGACAGCACTTTTCCTTGTATATTTGTGAGTGAAAATGCTTTCAGTGAAATTTTATTTCTATTTTTATATTTTTAGTACTGTATGAATATTAAGCACTACACATTATTCTTCTGTGCTTGCTTGCTTATTGAATAAAAGATGTGTTCTGTGCCTTGTGGCTGCTCATTTTCTAGACCTCTCACTCAGGCCAGGTGGTCTTTGCAGGCAAACTACAACAAACTGAGGAACTCAGGAGAAGGAGAATTCCCTCTTGCTGCAGAGAAAGACAAAATACCCCCACAGTTCCTGCAGATTAGAGTCAGAAGAAAATTTCATTAGCACAAAAAATCTACTTAAGTCACTTAATCCTGAGGATGTACAAGCAATACAACCTAACATTTCTGAAGGCACCAGGGAATCCTGCTTGGGTTCCCAGAGCCACTTTGTTGCAGCCCATGCCCAAAAGCCAGGGATGTCCCACAGCCACATTCCTAACAGCCAGGTCCACCCTTATGCCATTGCCTGTGCAGAGGGCCACCAGCTGCCAGGCCACTAAACCTGTGCTGAAATTCTGCCTTTGGATCTCTGGTACTTGAAAGCATTTGAGTTTTTCTATAAAAATCCAGGGGTAGTAAGCTCCTTCCTCTTTTTGGCAACTTCTTGACAATTTTTTTTTTTTTTGCTCCTCAATATTCGTTTGGCAAGCTGCTTCTGCTGAGGGAACTGCTGCAAAGTTTGTGCCCTGTCCAGATTTGTCAGAGTCCTGAAGCATCAAGTGTTTATTGTATGGAAGTTGGGCAGGACAGAGGACAGAAAAGAAAGCTGAGGAATTACCAGTAAAGGTTCTCAGCGCTTTTGTATAAGCCTCACAACACAACATGGCACCAACAGTCCTGGCAATAATTATAAAGATGTATAGGCTTGAGTCACCATTATAACAAACCATCCAGCCTTGCCTGGGCTATAAATAACACCACTTAGTAGCTACCAGCAAAGGTTTAAAGAGAGGATTAAGGAACCACTTTTAATGTTTCAATAAAAAAAAAAAAAAGAAAAAAAAGAAAAAGAAAAAAGAAAAAGAAAAGGGTTAAACAGAGATAAAAAAAATTCCAAACCCAGTGAGCACACCTGTGGGAGGGGCACAGTACAGAAATGATGATGTGTAATCTCACTGCATAATCCATGTGATTTCTTTACTGCAGGATCTGCAGACTGGTGTCCTCTAGTGTTTGAATCATAAACCATGTGCAGATGAGTATTTTCTGCTACCTGTCATAGTATGTGTCACACAGAACAGAAATGCATCCAATAACCAGCTTTGTTCTGGCAATGGAGAGAGAATCAGCAAAAATGAGCATTTTGTCAAAATAGAACATACCCAGATTTCAGCTTAATGAGGTTTAGACCTCAAGTGCCAAGTCACACTCCAGTACAAACTGCTGGTTTAGCTTCAGAGAGTGGCAAGGAAATAAAGAAAACTGATGCCACTGCACTCTGGTCTATCAGCTTAAAAATCACCCCTCTTAAAGATGGGAGAGTGATAGCAAATTCTATAGGCAGACTGGAACAACTCCTCCTTACAGATCTCAGGCTTGGCTCCCACTTGGGTGCATGTAACAGGCAATGTCCTTCCAACAATCAGAGCTGTGTGGTCTTTAAAAACGAATGTGAGAAAAATTTACAAAAATGCAGGGCAAGTCTTTGTGCTTTAGAACCCTGACATGTCAGAATAACTATTATCAGCACAGGACTCCTTACCATAAGTTGGTTTTAAAAAGGGTTAAGAGCTAATGCAGGAACATTAGGTTCTTTTGGTGAGCTGTACTGTGCATGATTTTTCTGGATTTTGCTGCTTCATCCACGGGCAAAATTGTAAAGCCATGCAACAACTTTTGCTGGAGTTCTCTCTGTGCACAGATGATAAGCCCTGGCAATGCAAGCTCGAGGAGTTTGAGAAGCTGCCACCTCCAGCTGTCCCTGCTGCCTCTCTGCCAGGAATGGCCACCACAGAGGAGAGACAGCAGAAGCAAATGTGTGCTGGTTCCTCAGCTGCTGTAATTTACAGGCTGACATTAACTTGAACTGACGTGCATGGTGGTGTCAGATAATGGGCTGTGCCAAGAGCCAGAGCATGTCCTCAGGTGCTGCCCTGGGTCAGAGGTGTCCTGCCAGGTCCTTGTCTGAGCTCCTCTGCACCAGCCCTGCAACTGGCTGGAGGTCTCTGCAGAATTCTCTATCCAGTTACAAAAGTACCACCTAGACCCATGAAGAGGAAGGTAAAGAAGAAAGAAACCTCCGCACTAAAACCTCCATCTTGCCTTCTATATATTAATGTCTTCTAAAACCTTACATTCTAAATTTTCCACTATGTGATATTACACACTTCCATTCAAACTACACACCCATAATCCCAGTTCTATCACGCAGTTTTGGAAGCCTTCTCCACGGCCTCTGGTCAAAAGCAGTGTTTTCCTGAGGGTCAGTGCCTGTCAGCACAGAAAGTCTAAAATTCCCAGTTTCCAGGGTTCCAACAGGTCTCTGAGTTTCACCTGCAAAATATTTTCTGTGAAGGTGGAACCATGTCCTTGAGCAAGAAGAAGAGACAGATCCACTCTGCCACATGGCATGTTTTAACTAAAACCTGCTTTTGGGAGGAGTGCTGTTTTGTAGGAGGGAGTGCTGCAGTGTGTGACAGCACACAAGATGAAGAAAGAAAGGCAGCATAGACTGCTCAGACTGATCCCAGTCACAGGCACTAATGTGCAGACTGGCTTGATGTGTGTGGTACGAGTGATATTCAAAGTAACTGCCACCCAGACATTAAATCCACTGTCACCAACTCTGTCACATACTCAGCTCTTGCCAGCACTGAGCATAAGATGACAATTTAATCCTTGCAGCTGGTGTTACAGTGTGTGAAGACTGCAGCCCTTGCAGGCCTTGCATCTGCTTCCTCTCTGCTTTGGAGGAGAGTCACCCACAAAACATGGGAGAGCTCTAATGACTTAGAAAAAGTGAACCAATTGGAACAAAACAAGAACTAAGGAGAATTATTAGATTTCAAGCTCCACTGGGAAGACAGCTCTTTTGTTTCAAAAGGAAAAAAAAAAATTCCCAGGTACCACTCTTGTTTTCCTCTGCACCTTATTCTGCATCCTCCCCCCTCCCAAAGGCAGTTCTAACCCTACAGAAACAGATAATCCTGGAAATGCTGCAGGAGACTTTCAGTAGCTGGGATTGCTACCACTCCACAGCTGGTCGGATTTAAACTCACAAAGAAAGACCCACAGTGGGTGTCCAGTTTCAGTTTTTAACCACCCTGCTCCAGCCACACATGCTGAGGGGCTGGTGTCTCTTAGCATCCAGACCCTTTCAGACACATTCCTTGCTCTCTCCTCAGTAAATGCCAGTGAGATTAGAGGCTAAAATAGTTCTGATTTGTTTTTAGTAATAAGTATCTATATAAGCCTGTGTACTCTAAACAGGATGAAAAAGGAATATAAGCAAAAATATGGCATGGGTCAATTCAAGTTGTAAACATTTAGGTTTTAACCATGCAAGTATGGATCATTTGGTCACTCTTTTACTGAGTAATCTGCAGTTATTTTCATGAACTCTTTGAAATAAAAAATAATTTCAAAACTGTTCTTTTTCTCTAGCAGTATGTTGCTATGTACAGCCATTGCATTTCTGTGGTTCTACACACAGATCCTTCTGCTCAAGTTATTGTCTCTGAGAACTATCACTGAATTCAAAGGGACTACATTGAAGGTAGGCTACAAACACAAATATTTGTGGGAAACAAAGTTTTAATGTGCCCTGTAGGACATTAGTCTGTAGCAAGAACTACTAAAATACTGAATTTGTTCACAGGTGTTTGAAAACAGCATTATCATTTGGTTGCTGATGCACAGCCAGTGTATCTGGGTCCTGCAAGACACTGCATTTTTTTCCAGAAAGTGGCTACAGTATAGTTTTCAAGTAATCTTCCTCAATCTATTAAACAGTACACCAAAGCTTAGGGACAGACATAGAATAAAGCCTTATTTTTCTTTTTTCATGTTAGACTGCAGTAATTTATATAGTCCTTTAGAATGACCAGGAGGTCATCCCTAACTGCCCCTGATGAAGAAGAATCTGGTTTATGCGTGGTTTAATCCACAGTTCTGCTTGACAGGAGTTCTTTCATGTTTCCACTGAAGTACCTGAAACAGAAATCTTTTATAGCTCAGGACCTTTATAGGCCAGCAGTCTGTCCCTGCAGCCCAGTTTAGAGCATGTCCTGATAATCAGAATGACCTGCTCCACACCCAGAGGTGCCAGGGCAGACCAGGGGGCAGCCTGTGTGCTACTGAACCTCCTTATGTGATGTGTTGTGGGTTGGCTTTCACTTTGCCAGTATTTCTGCCTTTGGGACACAAAATTACTTAGTCACTATTTCCAAAATTCTCTTTTTCTCTAAAATAAAAGGCACTTTCTGTGGGTTATTTCAGTCTGCTGCATTACTGGGCAGGTCTCTTGGGGGTGGTTTTTCCAAACAAATGACATGTGCTGGAATCCAGGAAACTCACACAGGGACAGGTGACATGTCAGAGAGGATAGGGTATCTGTAGGATTGCTCACTCTTTCTAGAGAGTGCTGTCACGTTTATTTGCTCCCATTTTGTATGTTCCATAAAGCAAGTGCTACTGTGGTTTTCCTTGCATTGTATGAAGTGAGGAGGAAACTTCTTTGGTCATCCTCTGAGTAGGGCAAAGGCTGGCTGTAAATAATTGATATTTCTAGAACGAGCCTTTTCCCCTCAAGCCATGAAACAGGGAAAAGTAGCAACTGCAGACTGAGAACACATGGATTAAGGATTTCATAATTGGAGTTAGTGAGGTGTGAAGAGGAAGGCAGCAAGGAGACACCATCTATAATGTGGATAGTCTGATTTACACATCAGAATTTTTCCTCTGGCTGGTGAACACCGGCAAAGATGCTGCCTGCTTCCAATACACAGCTCCAGGAAGAGTTGGGAGGTGGGAATGGTTTTGCAGGAAACTCCTGCTTCACCCAGCGTTTGGATTTCAGGGTGACTTGCCCTGTGTGTCTGTGGTACGTGTAGGGGTGCACAGTGAGGGGAAAGAAAGCAGTGTGAGAAACCACCCTGCAGATCCCAAAATCAAATAGGAGGAGGAGGAGGAGGAGGAGGTGGAAGATGATGATGATGATGAAGATGATGATGATGATGATGATGATGATGATGATGATGATGATGATGATGATGATGATGATGATGATTCACCTGCATACCCATGGGGAAGCAGGGATTTCACTGCAGCCATGGAGGGGACCATGGTGGGGCAGACACAACTCTGGACCCACATTTTGCTAACCTCCAGGTAGCCATGGCCTGGAGGAAGCTGCTCTGTGCTGGAGAAGATTCCTGGCAGGAGCTGTGGCCCTTGGAGGGGAGCCCACAGGAGCTCTCTGTGAAGGACTCAAGCCACTGGGAAGGACACACACTGGAGCAGGGGAAAAGTGTGAGGGGGAAGGAGTGGCACAGAGACCTTCTACATTTCTGTCTAAGCTGGCCAGAAATACAGCATTTGCAAGATTCATCCATCTTTTAGCTCTAGTGAAACATGGCTCAGTGCAGGAGCTACGCATACAGACACTTGGGAAACTCTTATCAATTAAATTACTGAAATGAGAGCCAAATCTCTTAGTGGCTATAAATGCTGTAATTCTTCTTAAGATAGGAAAGCAAGCAGAGCTGTTCTGATTTATGATAACTGAGGATCTTGCTCTCACACTAGTAGGAATGTACTTAAAAATATAAGCAGTGGGTCTGATTTATGACTTTTTATGCAGTGCTGTGAATTCCAAGTAACACATAAATCAGGAGCTATTCAGTGCAGGTAAGTTATTCTTGATTCATGCACCGATATTTTGCAGGTATAAAGGCAATGTAAGTGAGAAGAAAACCAGTCTCAGTATTTGATGAAACTCAAATTCTGTTTGCTCTGTACCATTAATTTTGACTTCTTACGGACCATGTGCTGTTTCTGAAAGATGTGTGAGAAAGACAAGCTTAGACCTGATGCACATATACTTCAACCAGAAAATGTTTTAGAGTCCAGAAGAATGCCAGCTGACTCTACAGGAGTGTTTTAGAGCTCCATCCTGATTTTCTGGAGTCAAAGAGAGCTTTGCTAATGACTTCAGCAGCATCAGGATGTGCTACTACCTACCATATTCCAGTTATAGTCTAGTTATTGAGCCACAGAGCTGCTGCTGCATCTGCTTTTTGGGCAGTCCTTTTACTAACAAATTGATTAAAATATATCTGTTGATGCTCTAAAAGGAGCTGAGTAGTACTAAAAGACCTGTGAATTTGCCTCTGGCTGCTCTCTGAATTTCACTGGGCTGGTACAAGCGTCTGAGGAGGCAACAGCAGAATCATCATGTGTGTGTTTGTCTGAAATATGGTTATTGACTGAAACGTGGGTACTGCCCATATTTATGATGGGGTAGGTCTTGCAGGCAGAACTGGTTCATTTGAGTTCTTGGTCTCTAAGAAATGGACCCTCCTTGTTCATGGTTTCTCCAGAGCCAAACTTGCACAGATCCCAGTGCCAGTGTGTGGTGGATTCATTTGTTTATTGATTTTGGGTGAATTTTTTTAGGGTAGGAGACAGAAGGGCTTTTCTACCTATGCAAAATGTGGCACAGTGCTGCATTTTCACTGGGTGACTAGTAAGTCTTGCTCTTGTGTTTTCACTTGGCTGCGCAATATCTGCTTTTTCTTTTTTCATCTCTCTTTACCCAGTTGTAATTGACTGAGTGGTGAGCTGACCTTGATTGGATGCCACCAATCCTTCCCATTGCTCCCCCTTCTGAGCTGGACAGGGGAGACAAAGGATGGAAAACAACTCAAAGACTGCAGAGCTCACAGAATTCCCTGTGCTAACATTTGCTTTCTACACTTTGGTAATTGAATGGCAAGAGCACGGTGCAGTTGACTGGCACGTATCAGAGAGAGGAGGAAATATGTTGTGCTCTCTGACTGTCACTCAGCTTGGAGAGAAACCAAATTCCTGAGTTTGAATTACATTTATAATAGAGAAAACAAGGTCTTAAAATATTTCCTTTCAAGTCTGATTGGGTTAACCTTGTAAGTATCACTGGAACTACACTGTGATCCACAGCATAAGAATGTCAAAAGTGTTCAATTTAAAAGTGTTTCTGTGACTACTGACTATTAAACAGCATGGAAAAGATTGGATGATAGCACCATCACCTGGGTCACCCGTGTTTTGTCAGCACTTAAAACCCTTTACACAGGGGAAAAAGGAAGTGCCTCGTTGTACCTGAATAAGCTTTGGAGCAGTCTGTTGTCTAAAATCAGAAGAAAAATCTTAAGCATCAGGCCTCTGCCAAGGTTTTGGTCCCTGGGCTCTCAGATTCCTCCCTGGAGCCAAGAGCATTGTTTGCAGAGGCAGCTGGAGCTGGGTCTTTCACGGAGCAGATGCAGATCCCTTGGCTTTGCCCAGCAGCCCCTCCTGGAGCCACCCTGACACCACTCTGCAAATGCCATGTCTGATTGCTGTTTCCCCACTTAACTCTTGTTTGTACTTGCAGTGTAGTTCGCTGCAGATTTCCTGGAAAATTAATACTATGTCTTCATGAAACAGAGTAATTAGTGTAATGAGCTTGTGCCTGGTATATGCATTTTTCTCCCCCAAAACCTTGGAACTCAATATCAACATTTAAAGCAGCTGTGCTGCTTAATAAAATAGCAGGCTTTCTCGACTAAAAGGTGGTGGTTTTAAACATTTTTAGAGTGCTTTAATGTGCACAGACTTTAAGATAATGGCAGAAAACCTTTCCAGGTATAATTCTGTGGTAAAGGAGTTAGTCTACCACTCCATCCTCCTACTCTAAACTGCATGCCTGAAAGTGCTGACATAAGAGATAGTATCCAGCACAAGCACAGAAATTGTGACCTCCTCTCATCTGGTCACTGCTGCCAGCAAGAGGTATCTCAGTCTATTCTTTTATTAGCAAATTAGATCTCATGTCAAAAAATCAGTTTTGTCTCTCTTATTGCTGTGCCAGCCCCACTGCTTCTTTTGGTGTCCTACACTCTGTTGTATTCTCATAACCAGGGGAGCCCATGGGCAGGGTGCAGGCTGCAGAAGAACTCAGTGCCTTGCACACCCCTGCCAAGCCATCACACTCCCCACAGGACCTCATTTTGCAAGCAGCACAAAATTGTTGGGTGGCAGCAGATGTCATTCCATTATATCAACTGCAGGTTGTGTCCACAGTCTTGGAACTTCAGGTCAAAATTCCTATTCAGGGTTTGGGACACATTTTTTCCACTTCTTGGGGAGAAGTGATCTGTCAGGCACAGACTGTTTGCTAGATCATGTGGAATGAACTAAACCAATCCAGTTCTGCAGATGGGAAGAGAATGGAAGAGGGGGCCATGGCCCTGCTCACACAGCTCTCATTCCTCCTTGGATGTGAGGAAACAGGGTCTTTATTTCCTTCCCTGCTCTGGAGTCCACTGAAACTTGAGAGGGGTGCCTCCTTTGGACTCAGTTCTGTTCTGAAGTCGCTACAAGACCGCGAGTTCTGGTTATAATGGATGTGGTACACATCTTATCCCTTGACTTCTTTGGAATGACAGTACACTTACCAAAGAAAGCTCATCTTCTGGACAGGTAAGACGAATAGTTTGTTCCAATCAAGTATGAATTTGCTGGCAATCCCAACATGGACATTTCTCTTACAAGTCATCTTTAATTATCATCATGTGAGGCTCCTGCCATCAGAGTTTGTGTCACTTTTCCTCCTCTCCTTGCCATGCAGTTTTAGATTTAGGGTCAGATTCATTGTAGGAGTAATCTGTGACAGCTCTATTGATTTCACTGGAGCTGTATCCAGCTGTGAATTTGAATGCTTTCTTTTGTCAGAATGGCTTGAAGTTGAAATGAAATGTGCAGGGCATCCTTGATTGTACCTTCATTGTAAGGAAGGAATAAGCATAAGAAAAAAATTGGCTCTAGTAAAACCTCAGCAAAGCTGTAAATAACAAAAAGCTGCATTTTGCCATCTTGCTTTTTGTAAACAAAGCTTCCTCTGAAGGCAGTTATGTTTTGTTTAAGAGCAGATCCTAAGCTTGGAAAAAACATAAATACCTATGAACTAGCCCTAGAGTTAAATTTGTTTTCAAAACCTTCTCTGATTCAAGTAGAAGGTAAACAAATGCTCATAGTTATGGCAGAATTTGGCTCATCATGACTCCAAAAGGAACAACAGGCCAAATCCATGAGAGCCAGAGGTGTCTTAAGTAAAATAAATCATCCCTGTACACTCTACTGCACTGCCAGGTACATCACTCTCCATTGCTGGTTGTGCTTTTAGTGGGAAAGGAGCTGGCATTTGCTGAAATATGTACCAGGCACAGACCCCTGATGCAGACAATGAGTTTTGACCCCATTTCTACATGGCATCCCTACACAAAGCTCAGTAACTGAATAAAGTCTAAATTGTACAGGGCAATGATCTTCCCTCTGTTGTTTGAAGTGTGAATGCTGCTGTCATGGAACACAGTTGGCCACTCAAAATTTTTCAACTTTTAAAACTTAAATAAGTATTTCAACTTACTGTTTAGTCTGTAGTATCAGAAAGAGAAACCCTGGAATCTTTAATTACTGACAGTTGTGCTTGGCTATCTACTGCTTTCAAAGCTGTGGACCTATCAACTGATTTACACATACATTTATAGGAAATTACATTATACATTAATACATTTATAGAAATGAACTGATTTATACTGAGTTGTCAAAAAAAAAAAAGTGATTTTGCCAAACTTAGGAGTATCTGGCTGACTGCTTAATACATTTTGCAACTACATCTGTGAGCTCTGTCCCAGATCCCAATTTTTTCTCCTGGGATATTGGACAGATCTTATTTCAAAATATAGTTGACAAAGAAGATGAACTGGAAAAAGAAAGCATTTCAGATGCTTGATGTTGGTCAGACTTTGACAGTCTCAAAGGGTGAGTTCAGGAGGTGTTGAAACCTTTCCCTTCCGTGTAGCAGAAGTGAAAAGTGATGCTGTGCTGGCAGGGCCACACCGTGTCATTGCTGTTGATAATTGTTTAGAGGTTGTCCCTGTTTGTGTCAAGAGCAAAATTTCAACCGGGAGCAGGTTTCCAGACCAGCAACATCAAAAAGGTGCAAGACATGGTCAAAACCTATTCAAGTGAAAGTTTTGGAAAACTTGCAAAAGTAATGTGACCTAAATTTGACAACTGGAATGTTTGCATCAGATTTTGTTTGTGTAACGTTTCTCTCTATGTGAAAGAGTTGCGGTTTGCCAGCAGATTTTTTTTTATTTAAGAGAAGATCTCACAGCTTAAATTCATATACATGCGGTGTTATGAATATGCATAGATTAGGTTGTGAACTCTGAGTCAGAGACCAGCTGGTTTTTGTCTGCACAGAGAGATTCTCTGCTCACTTTTGGAATTTGTCACCTTATAAACCACCATCAGGTTGGACTTGAAGGAGCACTGGGTGTTTATATGATATCATAGCTGAGGCCTATCAAAAACAGAGGAGGATTCTGATGCACAGTCTGCTCCAGCACTATTGTGCACTTCAATTTCTGTCCTGAATGTGGAGGTGAAAATTTGTATATGTATTTTTTTCCTGAAGTACTTGACTCTCTTTTGTTTGTTTGTTTGTTTAATTTAGGTGAACTGATCTGTTACGTTTGCATTTTAAAATAATCAGTCGGTAATGGGTTAAGCCCATTTCAGCAGAGGTTGGTGCTGATTTCTTTGCTAATATTAAATTATCATTAGGAGGACGCATATCCTCCTGAAACACTTCAAGAGTGTTTTGGTAGAAGAGAAGGATATATCAGTGAGACTGATGAGAATGAACATGCTTTCATATAAACATATGAAAGTTCATAGAGCTAAAGCTTCGAAAAAAAATTATCTTACATGATGGAAAGGCTTCTAGGTTGCAAATCTTTGAGAGGGATTTACTGATATTAAATTAATGGCCTGCCTAATTCTGGACAAATCATTGAGAAGTAACAATGTATAATGTGCAAAATAAAACCAAAACTATAAGAGAAATTTTTTTTGCTTAGTTTGAGGAGCTAGTAGTCCAAATGAAGTATTTAAAAATCTGATATCAATTTAGGCCTTATCCATGTAAACTAAAATACAAACCCCAAATATTTTGAAAGTTACTCTGCCCCATACTGATTTCCTGTCAAACTTCCCTAAAATTGCCACAAGTTCCAGCATGTTCAAAAGGTAGGCAAGAGCTCCGTAGTTTGCAGCCAAATTTCTCCTAAACTGTAGTTGTGAATCACCTGTGGGCTGTAGAGCTCTCAGTCCATAATGCAGCTGCTGATGTGAGCTCCTAGTGATACAGATATGCTGCACTTTTTCCTAAAATTGCTTTTTCTGTACGTGCAAGTGGCGTGGTTGCCATAGGAATGTTACCGGGTTGATGAAGGGAATGGTCTGCTAGGCCACTGATCTGCTCCTGGAAAAATATGAGCCTTTGAGACTAATCAGCCTGTTCTCTAAAGTTACAGTGGAAAGTTGTTGTGTGTGGAAGAAATTGAAACTGATTGATTTTAATGGTGATGGGAAAACATGCCACTCAGCTTGGCATGAAGTGAAACATGGAAGGTAAGCCAAGGGACCCACTGATGGAAAGGTTATAATGTTTCAGTATTCAATACTTTTGTAATAAATAACGCACATTCATCTTCATTTCGTGTAATTTTTCATTAATAAAGTTGTGAAGACACCAGCTGTGTGTGAACTGGGATTAAATTTGGATTCTTCCTTCAATGAAGTAAAATGGAAAGTAAAGTTGTACTCTGCATGAAAATAAAAACCTCAAGCAAATCTGTGCTGTCACAGTAGCTTTCTTAGTGGAGCACTAAATATTTTTCACTCATCCAGTGAAATATGAAGGGTGAAATTCTGCAAGAGGATCTGCAGGGAAATTCCTTTCCCTTAATTTTGTCCTCTGGGTTTGTATGATCTGGCCTTCAATAAGGGGTTACCTCAAAAAATATTCTGTAAATTCTGGTCCAACTTTGTTCCCAGCAAGTGGAAAAGCTAAGAAAACTCTCAGACAAAGAGAGAATGAGGGAGTGTAATGCTGAGGATACAAAAATGGGATTAGGACTTTGAAAGGAAGCAGGAGGAAGAAGAGGAGCAGCAAAAGAAAAGAAGAAAAAGGGAGGCACCTAAGCCACTTTCTCCCAGAGAGACAGGGGAGCTTAAAAATTCTAATTAATTAGTGAAAACTAATTAAATAACAAATGACAGAACTTTCCTGGAATAAAAGGCTAATCTTTTCTTTATTACATGCAGTATAATAAAATGTAAAGCTTTTTGTACGCTTGGGATTGGATTTTCTTCCAGTGCTCAAGGAGAGTATATGTTACTCTTGACTTCCTCTTCATTAAATGTGGAGAGTGAGGATCACACTTAGGCAATCTTGTCTTTGGCCGTCTGGTTTGTTAGGGAACTTCTCTGGGGCTGTGTGCTCTGTACAGAGGCTGAAATACCTGCCCTGGGGTTTGCTCGAGCTGCCAGGCACAGATTGGTGAGATTTCCACGGGAGGGCAGTGCAGGTGCTGTTTTCCAGGAGTGGAATTTCCAGGGAGGAATTTTCAGAAATGCTCTCTGTTTAAAGCTCAAGCAATCCTGCTGAATTCAGAGGCTGAATTGACAGCAGTGCTTGGCTTCTAGGACTTCACCCCCTAAAAAGAGATCAGACTAAAATTGCACAAGGCTTTTCAGAGGCAGTTAGTTAAGGCTGAGAGGATGTGCAGAGGGATCAATTTGGCATCTGTAGAAGCTACTTGCAAAAGTAAACTTGGCTGGTAGTTGACTCTAAAAATTACCTGCGACAGTTCTTGATGCAAATCAATAGGGTGAGGAAGCAAAAAGCCAAAGCAAAACCAAGGTGATGTATTTTCATCTTTTGAAGGATTTTAAAACTTACTGGTGACAAATGGATTGGAGGCGTGTGCTGGGGAGAGAGGGAGGAGAAAACATGATTGTTCTCTGAAGAATACTTGAGCAGAGCAGAGGGGAGAACTTGTGCTATAATTTCTTATAATTTCGAGAACACTGTCCTTCCAAAGATCAGATCAAGCTGCAGATCATCCTTTGTGTTCTGTATGGCAGCCAAAAAAATTCCTTCAAGAGAAGTTATTTTACACTGACAGTCATCACACCTGTGGTGGAGGAACAATGGCACCTTTCTTTCAGATTTGTGGTGACTTTCTCCAAGAGCAGAGCAGAGCTGTGAAGAGTAGCCACAAAGAAAAGGCAGGACCAAGCCACTTTCTTCCATTTGTAGTCGTTCACATGCTGAAACAAAACTCTACCACTGATGTTCTTACAGTGGTCCATGGTACTGTGGAGCACTTGTGCTTTATGTTCATCAATGACTTGTGGTTTATGTTCCCAGTCCTTTTCATTGTATTTATTTTCAGGTTGAGCAGCCACAGCTGCCAAACAATGGCATAAAGTCAGCTGGAATCACTGCTCAAGGAGAAAGTATGTTGGCCAGGGTAATAACAGAAACCACATGCAGGGCTAGTAATTCATTTCAGATAAGTAGATGGTGTTCTTGATGTACTGATATCAATTTAGTAACAAGTTTTAAAGAATGTTGCCCTGTTGTTGTATCATGAAAATCTATTCATACATGTATGACTAGCAGTTTGTTGTTGTTTGGGCATTTTTTATTCAGCTCAAGGAATATTTTAAAAGCCTCTTTAATCCCCGCTGTGAATCCGCTTTTAGCATCAAGACCCTAAGAACTCTCCTCTTTCAAGCAGACTTGCTACAAATCTTGCTACAAAAATGGTATAGGAGTGACATAGTCCCACTGTGATTTTACTTCATTTTGTGCTCGTGTCTTGAGCAAAGACATTAGACTTTTTTAAGAGACTAGATTCTCCATGGCAGCACAACTTCTGTAATTGCCCAGCCCTTTGCAAGGCTTGTGTAAAACACACTGTCACATCACAAGAATGGTATTTTAGGCATTTTGTTCTCTTTTTGCACAGAAGTATCCAGCAACTTAAATCTCAACACAAACTTGAACAGCATAAACCCTTTCTTATAAACCTTATAAAGGGAGAAAGCAGTCATGTGACTGTGGGAAATCTGTATTTTTATTATTTTATCTTTGCACAAACTGAGCCATGAAAATTTGTTTATAAACATCATGGTATTTTAGTATGTTTGGTCATTTGCAAGTTTACCTAATTCCACATATCACTATCATTAGCTACTAAATAATAGTTATTATTTACCAGGACACAGAAGAGTATTCCATGCCTTTCACAGCACTGTGTGACAGTCTGTTGGCTCTAAAACTGCTCATAGAAGAAGAAATACATTAAACATAACCTGATGTAAATTCCTAGGAAAATCCAACCTCCTGCTGTGTTTGGCATGGACTTGGTCTGTAATTTGGGAGAAGGAAATAAAATCTTTCTGATTTCACAGCTGTTATTGCACCTCAGGGCTGCAGTTGTATTTGCAACCCATTTGCTTCTCTTCCACTGAGTAGGACATCTGAATATATCCTCACTCTAGCCTGAATAAAATATTAACATATCGCAAGGCTGTTAGGACAGATTGTATCCAAGACAATCTTTTCTCGCTCTAGAAAAGCCTATCAATCATAACTTGCTACAGTTGTTAATAATGCCATAGCTTTTATCCATTTGGCTATACACCTAACTGAAGAGTAACGTTTACATTTTCATGTTAAGTGTTTCCTATCACAAAAGAAGCTGCTGAAAGGCTTTTTTGTTACAGAGTTTATAAATTGAAAATATCCTCCAAAGTTCTAATTACAGCTATATTTATTTTACAAGGTCCTGTGGTATTTTTTAAAAGCATTGTGAAATAGAGCTGTTACATGTATTTAAGTAAATTAACAGAAAGAATTATTGACTTAAGGCAAGGTTACTGCTACCTATGTGCCCCACAAACAATTCAGTTAAAGTAAATGTAAATGCAAGATGTATAGATGCATGATGTACACAGACAGTCATTCAAATACACTAAAGAGCTCATTTGCTCTTAAATATTTATTTGTGACATATCACAGGCATTAGTCGCAAACCAAACCTATTCTGCTTCTGTTTGGATGCACTTAATCCATCAAGGATACATTTATATTCATATAAATACATATTCTGAGTTTTGAATTTGCATGTGTGTGATAAACAAACAAACAAGCAAGCCCCCCAAAACACAACCCTTTCCTGGAAGGAAAGCTGCCCCAGCCTGGGCTTCCCACTGGGCTGCAGCATCCTTTGGACATTCTCCTGCTCTGGTGACGGAGCGTGTCCAGAGAAGGGAGATGGAGTTGGTGAAGGCTCTGGAAAACGAGGAGTCCTATGGGGAGCAGCTGAGGGAGCTGAACTTGTTTAGCCTGGAGCAAAAGAGGCTCAGCCAGGTGAGGATCAGCCTTTTCTCCCAGACAACCAGCAACAGGACAAGGGGAAATGGCCCCAAGCTGCAGCAGAAGGCTCAGGTTGGATGTTGGGAACAATTTCTCCCCTGAAGATGTGGTTGAGCATCAGAACAGGCTGCCTGGGGAAGTGGTGGAGTCACCATTGCTGGAAAGGTTCGAAAAACGTGTGGATGTGGTGCTTTGCTATGGTCTGTGCTCAGCTGAAGGCTGGAGCTGAGGATCTTGGAAGTCTTTTTCAACCTTAATGATCCTATGATTCACCGACCTGGCTGTCAAGACTCCAAAAGTAGGGACAGGATTTGTTCCCAACTTGCAAAAGGATGTGGCAGCATAGAAAGGAACCTCTAATGGAACCTCTTTAATGACATGGTGCTCCTGAACATTAAAAAATATTTTAAAAACTCCCAATTTTGATCAAAAAGAGCTTGCAACTTGCAACAGGCTTTTTTTTTTTAATGACAGCAATAAGATTCTCCTGAATTGAATCAGTCCCTACAAATTATGATCTCCTTAAGAAAAGAGTTCATGCACTGTGAAAGAGAAAGTTTGTCAGAGTGCAAAGATAGCTGTGTACTGCATGTGCACATCCATTTTCTGTGGACTTCCTTCACTCAGAGCTGTCTAGTGGGACTTAGAATATTATATTAGCCAGATTCAGACCCCAACTGTTTCTATTTAAAGATTACTGAAGTACTGTGATTGATTCACATTTACAATCAGGCTGTTCATGTAAAGAAGAAAGTAAAGAGGAGTGAAAATTGATTTATTTTGCATGCTCATTGCACAAATTTCAAGGTGTCTAAAAATTATTAATGGATTATAGAGGGCTTTCAATATGAAACAAGCATCAGACTCATATATTCCACTCCCTCCCTCTACTATTGTCTCCCCTCCCCCATTAATTTTTGATTTTATGTTTATGAGGATCTGAAAATAGTCTAATTCTTTTCTATCTGGTTTGGGCCTATCTTTACCAGCTGGTAAATAGGAAATGTTCACTGTAGGAAGCCAATACTCTGCAGAGTGTAAACAGATGGAATCAATATAAAGTGACAAGTTAGACTGTGCTACTGAGAATACAGAGCCAAAACTAAGAGCATAACAGTCACGATACTTATTTTGTTCCAATTCATTTGGTACTGAATAGCACTTCATATATGCACAGCTGTGTCCTTCCATTTTTTACTTTCTTTCTTCTGGTTTGATGATGACAATTTCAAAGAAAAACTTTAATTAAAGATTTTACACAGAATAGTCCAAAGTAGAATATAGAGAAAATGAGCACTGATGTGTTTATAGCACAGAGAAGAATATTTTTCAGGCATTTATTTCCTTTCTTTCTTTTTAACAAAACAAACAAAATCTGATGGATGTATCTCCCTGCATGTAATGTGCTGGATTGGTAGATCTTTGCAGATTGAAATCTCCCCTTTGGCAATATGGATCTCTCAAATCTTCCCCATCATCCCCTTTCTTCCTGCAGTACCTGGTACAGCAGGCTGCCATGAAGGACAGAAAATCTGAGTGTTCATCCCTGCAAGGATGTGCTGGCTGAAGGGAGGGGGACAGTCAGACACAGAGGCTGCTGCAAAATGCTCTAGACTGTCCTGAGACAGCCTGGAAGCAGAGTGGCAGAGGGTCCTTCTTCTCCTGCCCTCAGGTGCTCCTCTTACACTCTTGAGAAGGTATTTTGGAGAGCCCTCAGGGACAGCTCGTGGGCCAGTGAGCTTCCAAGTCGTGCTGTGTCACAGGGTTTGCCTTGAAAGCACATCTGAGCTCTAGCCCTTCTGCTAGAGAGAGTACCACGTGTTATAGTACAGGTTTTTCTTCATTCATTTATACATTTCTGACACATTCTCACAAAAATGGAACACAGCATGTTTTACCACTGTAACCTCAACTTATTCTTTGCAGCATATTTCTTGATGCTGCCATTAGAATTTTTGCTATTTTCGCTTTCTTGGCAGATAAGAACCCCAGATTTCCCATATGTTGTTTATTAGGGTGGCTGTATGGTTCTAATGAGGGGCAGCAGCCACAAGTTTGAACACAGATTTTGCTTCTGATCCTCATGTCAAGGGCAAGCAGCTTTTGTTTCCTCGAGAGGAACCACTGGGTCTGTCCCAGCCTCCTCTGTGTGCCTTACAAGGCCAGATCCATGGGGCAGACTGAGGAAAATGCCAGGAGATACAGTGGTTGGCAATACCTGTGTGGGTGACAAGACAAATTCCAGTGATTTGTGGCAGCAAATCATCTCATAGTCACAGTGTGCAGCAGGGAGTGCCTGGAAGTTCCCCCCTTGCGATGCCTTCAGGGGAACTGTTTTTGCTGGGTGTCCTATATGCTCCTGAAGAATAAGGAAATATTTAAAATATTAATTGTCTTCCCTCTTCCCAAGGGAAGCCTGAGTGTTTTACATGCATAAATGCTGCTGAAATGCAGTCACTGCTGGGGTGGGGAGCAGCAGCCAGCTGGCACGTGTTGGTGACAACAGAGCACATTATGCCAAAGACACTGTGGCAAGGCCTTGTGGCTGCTGAAAGTCTGTGATATCAGCAACCCTCCAGAGAACAAACAGGAGCAGTGCTTCCAGTGGCTCTCCTGGAAGATTCTGATAGCATTAACTGGTGGGTTCGTGGCCTTTCTAACCTGTAAGGACAAATGGTTGCATCAAGCTGGCAGGAAAACCTGCCACTGGTGCCAGGCATCACAGCATCCAAACCTGTGCTTCACTCATTAAATAATACATTTTGGTTCAATCTGATTGCAGGGAGAAAGGAATTGAAATTTCTGTGTTTCATGAAAAGCTTGGATTTGTGGTGGAAATGTTTTGCCAGTCATGGCAAGGAAGACAAATTCCTACTCTGGTGAAATCTAATCTATCTTCAAATTTCAATTTTCTTTGTTGTTTTATATCTATAGGAACTATAGATATAAATTCCTATAGAATTATAAGAAAATACTTTTTTAATGAATACAATCTATCTTTCTGTCTTCATGTCTCAGCCAGATAAGCTTGATATTCTTCCACCGTGCTTTGGCAGGCAGAGTTGCCAAGGAGTAGTCAAATCTGCCTGACTCACAGCTTTTTTCTTTGGGCACTCTTTGCCTATCTCAGGGGTGGTTATAGCCACAGAGAGGCCTATTCCCTCTGCAGAAATATTTGGCAGTGGGAGAACTGGACTTGAAATGTTGGCTGGACTCCGACTGTTGACTCTTTTGGTGAAAAAATCTCCAAAATATGGAGTCTTGGCTCCACTGGAGTCACTTCTCTATGATCAGGATTCCCTACTTGGACTCTCCTCCTCCTTACTCCTAAAAGTAGCACTGCAGAGCAGATACAGCCAGGCTGAGTTCAATTGTCTCAGGCAGCCACACTCGAATGAGTGAGTAAGGAGCAGTGGCAGGATCTTTGTTATTGCTGCTGCTATGTGAGCCAGAGGGAACACAGCCTGACTCAATTCCCCAGTTGCTTCTGCAGAAAAAAACCAAAAACAGTTAAAAAGAGTGATATTTTTAAACAAGGCTTTGTTCTTGCAAGCTGAACAATTCAACACAGAACAGAGTAAGCGTGGGAGATTTCCAATACTACTTTTATTGTCAGTTCTCAGTTTTTAATTTACTGTAAGGTCCAGGCTGCTGGGATGTTTAACAGACGTGGAAAAGGCAGTTATGCTAGAATGCTAACATATTTACCCTTTTGTCCCATGTATCCATATTCTTTCAACCTCTTATTGATTTGGGGAATTTTTGCAGAAGTGAAAAAACAAAAAAAAAGTTTTGGTATATGTAGAAAAAATAATTCACTGATATCCTTGGAGTTCATTGATACTTTGGAAATGTATACCTGCCTTGATCTTTTGTTTCCAGCAAACCTCCAAGTTTTAGTATTGAAGGAAAAACATCCTCTGCCTCCCATTTAAAATACATGAATCTGAAATTCATTTCTTTGCCTAAAATAGTCTTGAAGTTTACTAGTGCCATTTGAAGAGAAATTTGCCTTAGAACACCGAGTAAATGAAAACTACTCATTTTTCATGGGGTGTTACTGCAACATTTCCTACTGTGCCAGGGAAGGTTGTACTGTATTCCTGTTCACTGGAATCACCTGTAATTTGTAGATTGCAGAGAATGTGGAAAAAATTATCAAGTGCTGCAGACCTTTTGGCTGCAGCCTGGCAGGATAGATAGAGGGGAACATAGCTCGAGATGACCTGGTTTAGGATGAAGGGCTTGGAATTTGAAAGTAAGTAAAGAAACAGCCATGATTTTTCTGTGAGAGTAAAAATAACGGGAAATGATGAGGCCTTTGTGGTCTTCTGAGTGACAGTGGCTGCAGGCTGCAGCAGCAGGGTAATTTGATAGTTTATCTTCTGTATGCAAGTTGCAGCCTTCAGCCTTTCTCTGACTAATGGATGCAATAATATGCAAGGATAAATACCTTGGTAATTCATTCCAAAGGCGTGAGTCCCTGCATCTGAATTCACCCCAATCATCTTGAGTTTCAGGATGAAGGTTAAGAAACTGGAGAGAGGATATGTGACTGCCCTTGCCTGCAGTCCCACTGAGTGGCTTTGGAGGTGGATGTTCCTGGCCTCAAATCCAGGACAAGGTTGGGGAGTCTGCATGGCAATATTTGTGCCTACTCCACTCTGAAAGCTGCACAGAAGAGATAGTGAGAGCCCCAGAGGCTCTTCCAGAGGAAGAAATAGTGAAAAGAAGAAAGAATTTTCCTTATTCTGCTTATAAGAGGTGTTATGTCAGCCTTTTGCTTCACCCCTTCAATTTCTTGGTCTGACACAGAATATATGAAATACTTATTTCTAAAAAAATATTATTCAGCAGAATCAATATATCAGGAGTACAGAGGGTGTGTGCAGGACATACCTACAGGAGCCAAGACCCTTTTGCAGCTGATTTGAAGTTGTTTTCTGAATGAGAAATTGGCTCCCCCTCCTGCTGATATCAGTGAGTGGAGAAAGCCAAGAGCTGCTGCTCCTCACAGGCAAAAAGATCCTGATAACCAGGTGACAAGTGAAACCCTGCCTTTGGAAAGGGAAACATCTCTTATCAGCTGCATTTCATGCCTTTGCTGAATTCCTGCAAGAGCCTTGAATATGACTGAGTTTTTTCCCCTGGGTTTGGAGGAATGCTGTTATTTAAACACTGTGGTACCACTGCACATCTTCACATCCTGTGCAGCTTGAGGCAGTGAATGGGGAAATGTCATATCAGAAATACTGGGATGTTCTTCCTCTCACTTTAGCACAGTTCTCATGTGAAGCAATCTGGTGAAATGAAAACCCACAGAGTTTTGAATCATTGAATCTGATGAGGTTTAAACAGACCAGGTGCTGGTGCTGCACCTGGGTGAGGACAAACCCCGGAATCAATCCAGGCTGGGGATGAGCAGAGGGAGCAGCCCTGGCAGAAGGATTTGGGGATGCTGTGGGTGAGAGCTGGCCCTGCCCCAACCCAGAACCCCCCTGTGCTGGGCTGCACCCAGAGCCCCAGGGCAGCAGGGGAGGGGGGATTCTGCCCCTCTGCCCCGCTCTGCTGAGACCCCCCTGCAGGGCTGCATCCAGCCCTGGGCCAGCACAGGAAGGACAGGGAGCTGCTGGAGCCAGGACACAGCAGGGACACCAAGGGATCAGAGAGATGGAGCAGCTGTGCTGGGAGGAAAGGCTGAGGGAATTGGGATTGTTCAGCCTGGAGAGGAGAAGGCTTTGGGGTGACCTCATTGTGGCCTTCCAGTGCCTGAAGGGAGCCCACAGGAAAGATGGAGAGAGACTCTTGATAAGGGCCTGGAGTGACAGGACAAGGGGCAATGTCTTCACACTGACACAGAGCAGGGTTAGATTGGATATTGGGGAGAAATTGTTCCCTGTGAGGATGGTGATGGCCTGGCACAGGATTTCCAGAGAAGCTGTGGCTGCCCCATCCCTGGAAGTGTCCAAGGCCAGGCTGGATGGGGCTCTGAGCAGCCTGGGATAGTGGAAGGTCCCTGCCCATGGCAGGGGGCTGGAACGAGATGATCTTTAAGATGCCTTCTAATCCAAACCATTCCATGATTCTTTGATCTCTTGGAGTGAGTCCGGAGGAGGCACCAAGTGGAGCTGGGGCAATTCTGCCGTGGAAACAGTCTGGGAAAATTGGAGTTTGTCAGCCTGGAGAACAGAAGGTTCTAGGGAAATCCTTACCATAGCATTTCAGTACCTAAAGGGGCCTATAAGAAAAATGATAACAAACTCTTTAGCAGGATTGGTTGCAATAAGACAAAGGGTAATGGTTTTAAACGACAAGAGAAGAGAATCAGACTTGATTTAAGGAAGAAATTTTTCATAGTGAGGGTGGTGAAACACTGGCATAGATTGCCCAGAGCAGTGGTGGATGCCCATCCTTGGAAAGATTCGATGTCAGGTTGGATGGGGCTCTGGGCAACTTGCTTTAGTCAAAGATGTCCCTGTTCATTACAGGGGCATTGGACTGGGTGAGCTTTAAAAGTCCTGTCCAACCCAAACTGTCCTATGACTCCATGATCCTACACACTCCGTTTCCAAAGAATGTTTCATGTCTTATGATTTCAAATGACTTTCTGTGGATTTTGGGGTCTGTGATATCCATCAGGAAGTACCACCTGAGACACTCTTCGGTGGATAGGGACTGAAAGATAACGAAACAAATTAGGATGGTGTTTTATTGTTTGAGAGTTTGTTCAGTTTTTAATTTTTTTTTAATTTGCATATTAATTTCATTGTGAGAGACTTCCAAAGTATTTTTTCCCATTTCATATTGCCTGGCTACAGTATTTCACTTTGTGTATTTTTTTCTGGTTGGGGTACTTTCCATAATTAGTTATCAACAAAACCAGTTAAATAATTTGTTAAATAATTTAGTAGAGGCAATTACAGAGCAGAAGCAATACTCTTCTAAAGCAGGCAATCAAAAAACAAAAATGTTGCTTTATTTGACAATAAACCTTATGTTTGGCATTGCAATCTGAAAGGTAATAAATTTATAAAAATGTTGCCACATCCTGTAAGTGCTGAATGATAAAAAAGAACACAAATTTTCATTTTGGCGATTTAAAGTTCTAAAATGAAGTTTTATCAGAAAAACTTCTGAAGCTTAACAGATGAAAATAATGGTCCTGAGTAACTTTTCTGTGGAACACCAGGATACCAGGCATACACAACATAGAGATAAAATCTAACATTAACTTAATTTTCTTACTGATGGAAAATCACACGAGCAACTTTAGAAGAAGCCTATTAAATTCAACGGTGTCCAAATATACCCAAATTGTGTCTGAATTTCTTCTTATGGATGAACCATAAAGCAAATGAAAGTGTGTTTTCTTCTCAAAATACAAATTGTGAGACAGTTAATAGTATGTTTAAAGGAGGATATTACTGCCCAAGTCAAAGGAATAAAATGCTCTGGTTTTTTTCAAAGTGTCATTAAAATCGTGGCTCAAATTCACTTCTGTGGTGAAGATTTTGCTCAGGTCCATTTAAATCTCAAGGGCAAGATAAAACAGATGAGTGTGCTCTGCCCCTCTGTCTGCACATTCGTTAATGCAAAAAGCTGAATGCTCTGTAATCATCATGCCCAAAAAGAACTCTTGACTTATTTTGTCTTGTTTTGTCATAGCTGAGGAGAAGTGGGCAAGTCAAGAACTTCAAATCTAAATAGCCTCTGCTATTTCAAATATATTCATGTGTTGCCCTGAATTCCTGCAATTTCAAGTATATCCATGTCTCCCCCTGAATTCCTGTTATGTTGGGCAAGGACAATACTTTTTTTGCTTTTGGGGAGCTTTATTGAGTCTCTTGACTACTCCAGAAATCTGTACTGCTGACAGTAGCAATAATGGCTGTGAAACTGGAGAAATCCAGTGTGAACAGCAAAAAATCTGGATATTCCCATGGAATATCTGGGTTCTCCAAATTTTCATCTCTGGAATTCCTTGACAAAAATTAGTAGCCCTTAGGCTTCTAAGGAGTTTGTTTAGAATATCCAGAGCAGATCAAGAAATGTTAATGGTCTTTGCTTCCCATTCAGCTCCCATCCTCAAGCAAAAGGTTGGAGTGCCATATTCCAAAGCCAGCAGGGCAAAAATCTTGGATTTTTCTACTTCTGAGGCTGCTGTTGAGGTTTCTGTGGATGTAGAGAGCCTCAGCTTCAATGCTGTGTGTCCAGGGACATTCCAGGATATTGCATGCTCAGCTGGCTACCAGGCTGTGTTTGATGTGATTGTTCCTTGGGACAGTGCACCTCTCACAACATGGATGTGACTTTTAGAGAAAATGCATCTTATTTGATAGGGCTTGTGCTGCTGCTGATCTTCAAGTTTCTAATTTTGAGTTATAGTATAATAGAATCCATTTAAAATTCTCCTTGCTGCATTGATCTGTTATTAAAAAAAACAGACAAAACCAAACCCAGTCCTGTCCTTTGGGCCAAGTTCTGCCACCAACTTTCTTCCTGCTGTCCCTTCACAGTGTGGTCTCCTGAACTGATTTCTGCTTTTTGGACTCTGCAGCTGTTTCTGATTCAAGCCAGAGCCTGCCAAATATTTGCCTTGGATCGATTAACAAGTGTTTTTTCCACAATCCTGTTATGGCTGCTCTGGGCCATGGTGTCAAGTCTCTCAATTAACTTTCATGGAATTTGGACCAGTCCTGTAATTATTAAGAGGGTTTTTCTGTCAAGATCCTGGCCTGAGGCACGGTTCATACATATCTTTTGGGCTGAGAAAATATACTATGTAATATAGGGAAAATATTCATTTTTAGAGATGTGTTTTGGATCCACAAACTCAGCCAGAGAGCCGTTTGCACTCATAGCATTTCTTTCAGGTAAGTCAGACCAACGCCAGAGAGATGCAGCAATTGTTTTACCTCACCAAAATGTTATTAAAAAATGTCTGGAAAAACCCCAGAACTCTGACAGTTCTGAAACCCAGATTTGTCAGGAAGCAGTGAACCCTTTTTGAATGGACCTCCCATCTAAAGATTTACTTGATTATGTGGAAAATATAACTCTCCCTAAGACCAAATCAACTTTTAGGGTTTCAGAATTTGGCTTGGTCAATTAGTCTTAATGGTCAGGAAAGTTATTCAGGTTTCACATCAGGGCCTCACCTCGTTCTCCAATTTTTTGGGGAAAAGCCACCATGAAATATCGTTATCTATATCTATATATATATATACATACTTACCTATTTCCTTAATAGTCCAGTGATATGCTGAATATATGGTGATACAAACCTTAATTATTAGATAAATGGCCAGAACCATAGAAACAAAAAACACCCAAATTCTCCGTATATGTGATAATTGGGTTTAATTTAAAGATCAGAAGAAGAAAAAGGATACAGCAGCAATTTTTAAATACTGAACTTAAAAGCTTTTTCTTAAAAGTCACATGCTCAAGATGAAGCTGTCCCTAGGCACCTTTAATGTTCTCATGTGGCAGTTAAGCAGCAAATAACTCAAGGTTATTTTCTTTGGCAGCAATTTCAGAGCAAATCTTTGTGTAAAAAATGATTTCTTTACCTTGAACAATGGGTTGGGTTCATAAAAAGTATAATGGGTACATTTGTTTGTTTTTCAATTTTAACAGTTAGGAGTATCCGTATGGGTGTAAAAAAGGGAAGCAGGAAAATAATGAATACTAGTACTTATAATTAGCATATTTTGATACTTAGAAAACCAAAAGCCATTTCTATGCTTATTAAATGTGCATTGTCAGCTTCCATGTTTTTGAAAATTACTACCTAAAAAAATAATTTCAGATGGAGTGTTGCTTAAGGAATATACATTGAAGTCAAAAGCAAACCCAGACTTTAAAATCCATAGAACAATACTTGTGTAAGTCTTATCAGCACTGAGGTAGCTTTTGGGGAAAGCTTGTGCAAAGATGTGGAAACAGTGTCCAAATTCAAGCAGGTATAGAACATAAACAGGTACTGGAGTGTTTTTTTCAGATTATAGGTTTAGGTTATATAAGTAGAGAAGTCATAGAAATAAACAGGGAAATTATTTAATGACAGGAAGAGCAAGGCCATCCAAAAATTGAAGTACCCAGGGCTTGTTGCCCTTCCTAGTAAGAGAAAAGATAACAGTATATCCAGAGAGCAAGCAGATGAGAACAATTTAGAGTTTTTTTGTTTTTCCTTCTTCTCAATGTGGAGAAGGATGGAAGAGACTGCTGTGTCCAAAGCCAGTCTCTGGGAATACTTTTCTTGGTCAATAAATCTGTGAAAGAAATCCAATCATTGTCATCATTAGAAGCAAGAATTTGGGGGTTAATATATGCTCTCTTCATACTGCCAGGTGAAGGCAATAAGAATTCTATTGATTTTTAAAATGAAAACAAGCTCTGGCCCATTTTTAATGGCTGCAGCCAAAGCCAGCTTATCTTCATTCATTACAGGTCCAAATTGTACCAGGCCCTTCTGCAAGGACTTGGTTTATGGTGTGCAAAGCATGGTGGTGATCCTGGCCGAGCCATGGGATCCTGGACAAGGAACAGGAGCATAAAGAACAGAGGGCAAAAGTACAATTGTGAACCAGTCATTCCTTCTCTGTTCCTATTTGTTAATCAAATGGGATTCTCTTTCCAGCCAAGATATTTATGGGTGAATAATGAACCATTCGGTTCAAAGCAGCAGGAATTGAAGGAATGAACCAGTGGAAAGTTCCTGGGGGAAGGAATTGTACTGTTTTAATGGGACACTCCCCATGGGAAGGATCACAAATGGAGGATCTTGACTGAAGAGCATTCCTATTTTGCAGTAAGGCCATGATTTGTGAATGTATCTCTTTATATTGTAGCTTGGGGTTATTTCAGTAGATCAAAAAGTAAACTGTGATCAGGAGAAGAGAGTTTCAGACATTCCAAAAATGTGCCAGAGTATCATTCTTGATGCTGAGATTTCCTATTTACCTTTCTCATGGCATTCTCATGGTAAAATCGAAGCGTCCATCTGCAAATAATCCAGTCACAAATGCTTTTGAAGTATGCCTTTAATTTTGACTGTAGGACTGAAAAATTTGTTCAAAGTGCAGCTGAATCTCTCCATTTTATTTCATATGTTTCCACCATGTTTCACATGGGCCTGTATGCTCATTCTGTATTTCCATATGTACAACTCCCAGCTAACACAATCTTAATCCCTTTAAAATTTTCTTTAAAATTAATTCTCAGATAGTTCTCACCCTCTAGCAAGACACAAAGAGAAGTCTTGAGGGAAATAGGATGTGGGGGGAATTTCAGGGGAAAAACAGTAAAGTGCTCTATGAATTATGCAAAGAACCACGTTTTACCTGCATCAGAAACAAGTGTGTCATTTACTGTCACAAACAGAAGAGCCCTGTGGCCATAATTATATTTTTATTAAATTAATTAATTGCAATTAATTGCTACAGATTTAAATTGTTTACAGTTGACTGTTACTAATAGGAAACTGAGGCAAGAGGCAAGTAAATAACTTCCTAAGTTTATTTAGTAAATTTAATGTTGCAATGCTGAATTCCTGTCTTTCACTACCCCACAAAACCAATGGAATTATGATGATCTTAGAAGCTAAATATACCTTTGTGCTTTGCCAAACAACCCAAAGAACAGAGAAGAAAACAGGGTTTGTCAGTGTAGCTCTCTTTTCCCATCCCAAATGGAATTTGACAATTGGTTAATCAGGTTCTCTTCTCATTATTACTTAATAGAGTAGAATTCCCCTGCCTCTTCCCATGTTGACACAATTAGAGGGTTATATATGGGTGGTACTTGAGTTTTTTTTCCCCTAAGATCTTGGGCTCTGCTCTGACGGACTTCTAAAGGGTTAATGTCCCAAAGGTGCCCGGAAAAAGCCTGAAAATAATATAACTTTTCTTTCAATCTATTGTTGACATTCAAAAGAAGAACACGGCTTCACATCAGCTGCTCTCACTCTCAGGATGTTGGAAAACTGTGCAAAAAAAAAAACCCAAAGCACCATAATTGTGATTCAAGGGGTGGTGTGAATCCTTTAGAGCTTAATGTTAGCAGACAATCTGTTTAACCTTTGAGAAGGGAGTTTAAGAGGTGTCTGCATCATATGGTGTAGCATCTTCAGTATATAAATTCAAATTAAAAAGTAAGGCAATCAATTCTTCTCAGAACAAATTCATCAGGACTAACTAGACACATTTTTGTAAGACATGTTTAATCAAACACAAGATTTATTGTATTTAGAGACTAATTATGGGGCTAAATGCAAAAAAAAATCAAGAGAAAGTTAGTTGCCTGTGATACACAAGATGTGTTAATGGTGCCATTTTAGCTGTAGACTTTATGGATCCTCTTTATGTGACAGAATTCTAATTTTCATTTTAAAAACTACATCTTTCTAGGTTCCTTGCTAAGTAACATAAATAATGAGCTTGAGTCACAGCAGTGTTTTCTGAACAACTTTCCATTCTAAAAGGTGCAGGCAGCAACTTCACTGCCAATCAAGGGAAATGTCTAAAAAATAAATGCTGCAATCAAGCTGTAAAAGTTAATATCATGTGGAAATGAGTTCTAACTGCAAAGTGAGGTTTCCATTTAATCCAAATGAAGCTGCTGCAAATTTTCCAGCCCGCTATAAGATCCAGATAACTTGCTGCAGAGTAGAGGTATGACTTGCCATAAGTTACATTGGAATTTGTCTAAGAATACAAATAATTATGTCTAAGAATATAATAACATTTTAATATTATTGGAAGAGAAATGTGCATATATATTAAAACTCATGTTCATGTTGATGGCCAAGAAAGTGGCACCTTACGCGGGATTTGAATGTTCTCAGGATCCCATTGGGATCTTTGCCCTCAGGACACACTGCTGGCTTGGGGACAGCTCGTTTGCCACCAGGACCCCTGGGATTGTCCTTCCCCAGGTGCAGAACCCTTCATTTGCCTTTTCTGGATTTCAGACAGCTCCTCTGCCCATCTCTCCACCCTGCTGAGCTCCTTGGGAAGGGCTGTGCAGCCCCCAGGGGGACTGGCTGCTCCTCCCAGCTCTGTGTCACCACTGACCCTTCACCCAAGGCACTGATGAATAAATTAAACAATTCATACTGGGGGACACCACTGGTGACAGGTCCCAAACAGACTGATTATGAACCTCTGGAATTCAATGCTCAGCCAGTTCTCAGTCCACCTCACTGTCCACTCATCCAGTTCACACTTGCTGAGTTTGCCTGGGAGGATGTTGTGTGAGATGGTGCCAAAAGCCCTGCTGGAGTCAAGGCAGACACCATCCACTGTTCCTCCCCTCATCTAGCCAGGTATTTCATCAGAGAAGGCAATTGGGGTGGTCAAACTCGATTTCTCTTCAGTGAATCCTTGCTGACTACTCTTGATCACCTTCTTGTTCTCCATGAGCCCAGAGATAGCCTCCAGAATAAGGCACTCCCTCTCTTTGCAGGGATTTGAGGGAGGCTGACCTGCCAGTAGCTCCCTGGGTCCTTCTTCTTGCCCCTGTGAAGACTGGGGTAACATTTTCTCTCTTCCAGTCCTCAGACACCTCTCCTGATTGCCAGGATTGGAAGTGACCTAGTGTGGTGTCCAGCAGCTCCCTCAGCATCTGTGGATCCCATCCCAGGATCCCATCAGGGCCCATGGACTTGTAGCTGTCAGGTTTGCCTGGATGTTCCCTAAACCAACCCTCCCTGACCAAGGGAAAGTCAACAGGCACATTTATTATCAAAGGTCATTCAGAATACTGTCTTCCATTTTCTGAAAATATACTTCTAGTGATGAATCATTCTGGAAACACACAGAGGAGGTGATGAAGTTATTTTCTAGTGGTACCTTCTGATATTAAATCTCATAAAGTTTCCTGTTAAGCTAACTGTATTAAATTTTAAAATAAAACAAAAGCACAGATTAATTAGCGTATTTTTGAACTACTGATCAAGTTTGAAATGCAAGAAAGTTGTGTTTCAAGTTTGGTTTAGCCTGCTTGTAAACAAAGACATATCCAGTTAACAAAAGCTGTCTCGAAGAGTCTTAGATGGCTTTATTTCTTTGAAGATGACAAAGCTCTGGAACTTACTAAGACAGTTTCCTTAACAGCACTATCTAGCAGAAAATACAAGGGAAGGAGCCCAAGCAGAAAAGGTTTTTTTTCTGCAGTCTTCACCAGGAAAACCTTTCCTTCAGTCCCCACCAGCTGTGTGTTGCATGCCAGAGTGCAGTCTGGTTACACTGAGAGGGCACCACAGAAAGGGCAAGGGAATGCCATTAACACTTTGCAATATTTTGACAGACAACAAAACCGAGCCAGGCATCACAGGAAAAGAAAATTGCCAAGCTTTGAGGCCTAGTAATTATACCCACTTCTTTTATGAACTAATTCCATGCATAGGGCTCCTTGTTTCAGTTTACAGCCGGTTAGCAAAAGCAGCAGTTCTGTTTTATTTTGTGTGTTTCAGTCTTGCTTAGATTCAGTGTTGAGATGTAAGTACTGGAACCCCAAATCCTTGGGCTAACACAAAATGAGAGTGCATCAAAACTGTGTTTCAAGATGTGAAGTGCTAGATCACTCTGTCAGATTAGGTTCCTTAATGACTTTGAGTAACAACTCGTGCCAATCTGACAATTATTTTCTGAAATAAATTATGAGCAGATAGGTGCTTTTGCAGAAACACATTTTTATAATGTGGTGGCAAGCTTAGAATAGAGAGAGTGGAGCTGGAATAGATATGGCAAACAACCTCTGCACATGCCCTTAGATGTGAATTTAATAGAAGGATAAATTGTGAACCTTCACAACAGAAGGTTGTGAAGTGTGATGGTGGAACGTAACTGTGTCCTACCTGCTTCATGGGAAAGTTAAAAGAAACAGTTTTCCAATATTCAATACTTGCCATTATGTCGTGAAATTCCTGACTCTCTAAGAGAGGCTGAATCAGGAATATTCTGCTATAGGCTCAGTAAATGGGTTTTCTCAACCTCAAAAATCCAGGATAGTAGGGAAAAACAAGGCTACAGGGACTTCCAACATCTTGACCCTCTTTCTTCTCATCCATCTTGGTTGGAGCCGGGTGCTACTGATGCCAGGGTGAGGGTTTGATCCCTGCATGGGGCTGTGTTCATGTAAGAGCTGGACTCAAGGATCCTTGGGGGGCCCTTCCAGCTCAGAATATTCTATGAGATCTTTGATAGGGAGGCAAGGCCTGGACTGGAAGTACAGTGCACCTCACCTTTCAAGCCCTCCCAGTGCTGGATGTTTATTTTGGACTTTCTCAGGTCTCTCAATCCTGTATCTTCACCCTGCAATTTCAGCAGTTTTGAATGAACTATAATCAGCTCAGAAGCAGACAGGGTACTTGTCACAAAATGGTGGAGGGAGAAAAGCCTCAGGGATGCTCTCAGTATTCAACAGCCCTATGTGAGCTAACATTACAGAAAAACAGATCAGTCTTCCTATTGTTTCATGAACCTTTTTAAAATCTGGAGTAAGTCAACTTTCAGGCATTTTACAAGTCCTGTAAGAAAAAAAATCCCATATCCAAATAACTGACTTTCAACACGCCATGAATTAAAATAAAAAACAAACAAAGAAGTGTTTGATATGTCTGAACAGCATCTCTTTTAACTATTCCACATCTTCTAACATTGTCCAGTGTTAATTGTGCTAATGATCCACTTTAATAATGAGAATTTTGATACTAGGTTATGCCATGGATGGCTTTAAGGTTACATTAGGATAGGTGTTATCAAGCAGACTGATCCACAAAGTATTTTTAGCCCTGAATTTTGAAGCAGAGTTATTATTTGAGAAACTTGTCTGACTTGTCATTTGAGAGCATGTGATTAGGAATACTGTTCTGTAGTGAGCTTATTAATTAAACATCTGACCGTCAGAGCATGCCAGGGTAACCTATTTGATCAATTCACAATGAAGTTCACATTTGAAAAGGTCTTGTAAAAAATGCACCACTCTTTTAAAAGCTTCATGAACTTGGTTTTTCTAAACAAAACACTATAAATTGTATTCATTACAACTGTGTTCAGCCTATCAGGACATTGAAAAAGCCTTCAGAGAAATTGATGTCAGTCAGAGTGGATTTGTGTCTTTGGATTACTTGAAGTCAGTCATAAATGGCTTTGTATTTCCTTTGCCAAATGAAATTTTTCTAGAGCTAATGAATAGGTAAGAATCATACTGTTTTCTTAGGGGACGTATTTTAGCACTGCTGTCTTATAACTTTGTTATTGCTTCCTGTGACTACCATCATTAATTCATCTTACTTGTGCCTGTGTTGCAGTGTATGTGGCACAGTATGCAAAAGCTGATAAAGCAGGGTAAAACAATATTTTTTTCCTTGCAGTGAGATACATAGGTTTAACGGAGTAGAAGCTTTAAGCTACTGGTTTCTAATTCTATTTGCTCACTAATTTGTATTTAATTTCCTAAAGCAAGCATTACTTTCTTGCATTCAAATGACTAGTGGTGTGGGATGGTGTAAACTTGCTGGAATAGCAGCTTCAGGACTGTTTGCACCATATTTGCATGGTGACAGTGTGCCTCTACATTTCAAATACGAGGGTGTGGCAAGGAAAAGAAAGAAAAAAGTGAAACTAAAGCGAGTAAATGAACTTACGGTGAAAACTTTCATTCTGCACTGCTCACTGTCAGTTGCTGGAAAAGACAACTGAAGGGACACTTCTGTGCTGCATAACAAAGCAACTTCACACCTGGGAATTTAAGCCAAAAAGAGGCAAAAATCTTTTGAACTTAGATTCTGAAATTGTAAGTATCTTATTGAGGCTTCTTTGAAGACTGAGAAATCATGCCAACTACTGAATTCAAGTCAATGTACTATTTTACTTCAGCCAGGCATTTTTATGATACTATGACCAAAACCCAAATAACCTTATGGGCAGAATAGTGTACAGAATATAAACGGATAGAAAACACTTTACAGCCCAGCTTCAAGGATCTCAGCAGACAGATTTTGGGTCACAGGACATCTTCCAAAATGGGATTTTCTGAATAGGATCACTGTCGTATGCTGACTAGCTTCTTAAATTTGTATTTTCCTTTTTAAAGCCAAAATATCATAGGAATTAAAATTTTTGGTGGCTTTTGGTTAAATCTAGTCCAGTATCTCTCATGATTAATGTCTTGTACTCAGAAACCAAAAGCTGTGAGAAGAAAACTGACAGAATAGACTTTATACTTGTTGGCAACGGTGCCGAGGGCATATGGCCAGTCAAGGAGAAGGGGAGAACAACTTAACTCTTACACAGCATTTTATCTCCAAAATATTGCTTTAAGCTTACCCAGGCACCCAAATCAAACAGTGTGAGGACGTCAGTAACCAGATCAGGAATTACTGCCTAATGATCCCATAACTCACAGTTTATCCATTTAACCTGTTGAAAGGATGGAATTGCTCACATACATAACGAGTGGGAAATCTTTTCTGTCTATGCACTAGTTAGCTGCACAGAGCTCAGTGCAGATATACATTTTGCAGCAGCAGGTGCTGTATGAGAGTGTCATCTGCAGTAACCATATTGCTTTGTGCATTCAGCAGATAAATCTGATTTGCTTCTAATCATTCACAGTGGGATATAACAATGATCGACTATTACTTTGTGAAAAAATTGCTATTATGGAGGTTTTTTTTTTTCAATTAATGTCATTTGTTAGTTTAAATCTTCAAGTAAATCTTACTCTTAAGGGCAGTTGCATAATAGAAAGATTTCTGCCTGTATTTTTCCACTGGATCTTTATTCTGGCATTGAAAAATATAGTGACATTTTAATGATGCTGTAAACAGAAATGTTCAAGACTATGCATGCCATATCTCTTAGGTGATATTTCTCAGATAATACAATTCAAAAGCTCCACCAGGTGAATGGAACAACAGCAAAAGCTCTTCCTCATAGTCTAATTTAATAATGAAGTAACTAAATAGTACTTAATAAAAAATGTAAAAGCAATTAATAGACCAGGGACATGATTTCAAGGTTTTCAAGATTTTATGTATATAATATGATGTTTGTTGTGCCAGAGACCTGTTTGTAAGAAATAATACATGACAGCATTTAATAGTTGTCTGAGGTATTTACATCTCATGGGCTCCTGATATAAAATTCAGGGCCCCTTGAAGTGGATTCAATTTTGCCTGGAGACTTCAGCTACAATTTAATCCTTGCCTGGATTAGGACCTGATCACCCACATGTTTTTCTCTGTATATGTCTCCTCTGCAGCACAATCAAGCAGTCCAAGGCACCACTGAGGTGCTGTTCACTCAAAGAACATCACTCATCTGAGTCCTGAATTCCCTGAACTCCATCACTTCTACTCTTCGAATTTCTTTCATTTAGAAATAAAACATCATCACTTGAGGCTGTGTAAAGGGCTGCATAAACTGAAGGAATTAGTTTCACAAAATTTTTCAGCATTCCCACGTGGGAAACGTTGATGTTGTGTCTTTGAGTTTTGCTGTGGATTTTGTCCCTTCATGAGTGAGAGGTGTGAGTGCTGTTTTGACAGTGGTTGGGAGCAAATCATACCTGACCAATGTGAAGGGCTTGCCAGCAGAGAACCTCACTTCTAAGACTCTTTTCTCATGGCTTCCAGGATTTTTGACTGGGGACTTTTATTTGTGATATGAGGTAAATCATTATTCTCAGTTGGTCGGGACTTTGATGAACATAATATCAGTGAAAAACACAAAGACAGTTTTCAGCAGCAGAAGTAGTTTTTGTGTTATCCTCATGCTTCATTTCTTTGATTTATGATTTGTATAAAAGTATCAGATGCTAAGGCACGATGATTAAAAATGCCTGAATTCCTAGTATTTTGTAAAGGACCAGTATGGGATGATATATCACACGGTTTTGCCAGCTATCCATGCTGTTATGACTCTAATCAGTCAATTCTCTTGGAAATATATTCATCTGAACTCAGATGTATCTATAAGCACACTTCCAAAAAGCTATGCCATGCAGAATTATTCTTACTACTTTTGTAATTTAGAGGGCCTCCTACAGTAGATAAAATGCTGGATTTTCCCTCAAAAAAAAAATGCACATTTTTATCTGGCCCTACAGTGCAGCAGTATTTCTATTCCTCAGTATTTCTACCTATGGCATCTAAATATTGTACTTATTGCCTTTCTAGTACAGCCTGAAATTTGAAGGCCAGTTTTATAAGTATGAAGAGGACATGTTTTGCAATTTAAAAAAAAAAAAGCTCTGCAGTCCTTTCTCAGTTTTTATTCCAACTGATTCAGCTTTATCTAAAACCAAAGCTTAACGCTGGCCAGTTCCTCCTTGAGCTCCCCACCCCAGCTCCTGGAAAGACCAAATCCATCCCTTTCTGTGGTAAAATCTACAGCAGAAATGTTCGGTTTTGTCCAGACACAGGCAGCACTGAAAGAGCTCCACAATCCACTCATCAATCTGCAACGTGTGGCCAAACCACTGCACCTTGTGAACTGATCAATGGCATCAGATAGAAGCAAAAAATTCCAGACCTTCACACACCCCACTGGTGTTTCTTCCTGAGCTCCCTCCAAGTCTCCCAGGATTTTGGCAGCTGTCACTGCTGAATCTGAGAGGCAACTGCAGGATTACTGAGCAAGGAGGTGGAAGTGGAGAGGTCTGCTGCTCTGATTGACACAGCTTTGGCTGGTTGCTCATTTTCAGTGCAGAATTGCTCTCTACAGTGTGATTTCATGGATTTAGCAGCCCATAGACTTTTGAGTGTGAACAGATCTCAGCTGGGGGCTCAAAATAACTGTTGTTATCCTGGCCTTAATTTTTAAAATAATCTGTTATTTCATACTGTTTGTTTCATATTTATTTATCCAAGACAATAATCAGACATGAAATATCTATCCTTCCCACAGCTTTTTTTTTAATAACCCATTCCTCAACAGTATTGTTGGCAAAGCCCTTCCCTGCAGGGAATGAAATTACTCCCCTGATGAAATTTGAATGCCAGCACTGCTTCTGTCTTCATTTATCTCGAGTCTTTGGTGCTTGGACTTTCCCAGACCCCGTTTTGGGCTCTGGGCAGTGGAAGATGCTCAGCCTCTGAGCCCTGGGCTGTCTGCTGCTCACAGGCAGCACCACTGGAAAAAGTCAGGTTCCCTCCATAGCCCGTGGGGTCAGGTTGTAGTTGGCCAAAGCCTGGATGCTGCGATTCTTCTAACTTGTGTTGCCAAGCTTTGTTGGCTGCTTAGGCTGAGCTTACCAAACTGCTGGGCAGTCCAAAAACAGGAGGGTTTTTTATGAAAGATCCTGGAAGCTTTGCATACCTCTGGTAGTTTTTTAGTTTTGTCCTTTGCATCCTGGATTAGCACATTCTCTTTATACCATCTACCACCACTGTAAGGAGCATTAGGAGTTTTAAAAGTTTTTCTGAGATGACCATAATAGGAAGTCAGCACATTTTTGATAATACCTGAGGGATGTAGCTGCCTACAAAGAATCATCTGAAGTGGGAGTGCATTTAGCCATTGGATCTTTCTGCAGTACCATTGAAACTGAATAGGAGATATGCCAATGGTTTGGGGGTTGTGGGAACAGGTCCTTATTGATTTTAAGGTAATTATCTATGAAGTATGATACTAGTGAAGTTCCCAGAATTTTTAACGTGGTTTAACATTTCCTGTACTTTCCATGTTTTCAAATTTGGATACGATGTACATCATAACAATATCCTATTCCCCTTAGTTAGTTTCTCTACTGTTATGTGTAAATAATGAGAAGAGATGCATTAAATACTATCTCATTGTAGGCATCTATAATGTGAATGTCTGTGCCTGAACTGCCCCTCCTGGACTCTGTTTTACAGTCACTGGAGAGGAACAATGGGCAGGATTCATCTAATCAGTTAGAGATGTCTGCTTTAGGATGAGATGAATCCTGTCCAGAAAGAGCCTGTTCCTCCCCAATGACTATAAAGGGAGCTGAGAGTGGCTCGCTCAGGTGCAGGCATGTACATTTGGTTAGATGAATTCCACACTCAGGCACTTGGAATGGAGAAAATAAGTTGGCTCAGTCTGCATATTTAGCAGCAAAGAAAAGCTATGCAAGCTTACTCTAATGATGAGAGTTGCACACATTGGCATCATAGTGGTGATGTGATGTTCTAGCTCAAAATTTTTATTGGAACATAGGGTACTTTTATAAGAAAATCTCTAAAAAATGCTTTTCTTCTTTTTTTTAAATCCGATCTGGACTAAAAGCCATAGGTAAAATTGCATGGCAACAATTTTGAGAAAAACTCCAGGATCCTGGGAGCACCTTTGAAAACAAGCAAATTCCTTTGAGAAAAAGCAAACACAAGTCGCAAGTTCTTATTTGTTATGTGAGTTACCTGTGGCTACGTATTTATTGAAGAAGAGATGTGTATCCACACATGGATATGTGTATCCCTTGATTAAATTCAGTTAAAAAATCTCTTGGCAATGCTTCCTTAAGTGCATTCTTATTTCAAATCCTATCAAACCTAAAGCCTTAATGAGGTGATTCATTTTTCCTGCTCTGAGAAGAACACAGTGAGTGAAAGAGGGTGAGACATGAAAGCATTGCAAACTCTTTTTTCCTCCAGCAGAACAGATCCAGCTAAAGGAGATGAACATTTCTCTAGTGACACCGTTCTTCAGAAGCTGTGCAGATACATCCAAGATGTTTATCCGTCTTTAAAGCAGGCTTTCTTTTTGTTTGATGAGAAAACAGCAATTATTTTTAGGTGCTGCCTCTGTTAATTACTATTACAGCTAAGCATTTGTCTCATATATTATTCAAAGTCAACTGGTGGTTGCCAGTGTTTGTTTTCTGTTAGAGCAACACACAGAGTCTTCTTTTCAAGTTTCTTTAACATAGATATGGGCAGCTGAGGACTAAATAATCCGTTACAACCAAAAATTTTTGATCTCCTACAATTTCGCTTCAAGTCATGTTGACCAGTAGTTTAATCCTCCCTGTGGCTGCCTTTGAACCCCTGCAATTTTTTCTGTATATTTCAAGAAATGTTATGGCAGAAATGAGAGTTGGTGCTTTCACAGAAGTTGCATTGGTATGAGAAAAATAAATAAATAATGTCACTTCTCAGGTACTGCTAAGTGTTCCCCTTCTTCTACAGCCAAGGACTGCCTGAGTCCCTTGTGCCCAGCATCATACTGGCAATTTATTTATGCTTTGATTGTATGTTATGAACTGTACAGCTCTTAACAAAGCTTGTAATTAAGCATCCCTTTCTATTCTGGCATATTTTCCCTCTTTCTCACTGTAGGACTTCATTAGAAAGCTTGTTCTTTCCTTATTCTTCCCACTCATGCTGTCTTAGTGGAATGTTCTCCTCATTGTTTCCCCATTCCACTTATTTTCCAGTTATCTGTGGTCACCCAATCTTGCAAAGTTTTGGAGAGAGTTTTTTCCAGGTTATTTGTACATGTGCGTATGTATCTGTTTATATAGATGGGATGGGATGTGTTTACTCTGTTTGTACACCCTCACACACACAGTGACACATATACATGGATGTGTGTGCATAAAATGTATGGACAGGACATGGCTAAAAATCAGCCCCTGCAAGACCTCATTAGAAACAGACCTAGCTGAGAATGGGTTATTGTCCACAAATCTATTTGAAGGTTTCTGTTATCTGGTTCTGTTACTCACCACACTTTGGTATCTGCTACTGCCAATAGAGGGATCCAGATGTGTAAATTTGCAGCTGTTGATGTCCCTTTGTTAACTCTATCATTATTATCTGTGCTGTGCCATGAAGCTGTAGCTCCCAGAAAAGCTGACTCCCTTAGGGTTGAAAGGAAATGTGATACCTACTGGTTTTGACCCTTAATGGAGAAGGAGTGCTATGAAAAATGTTCAGGCACACATGATCAACACAAGAAAACTCCTTTTGGACATCATATTTTCTGTTCACGCTAAGATCTGCAGTAACAGTGACATTTAACAAATACTGTTCTCCTGCTCAGCTCTATATTATTCTTAAATATTTATGTTAATGTGAGTAGGTTTTCAGTTATTGTGAAAAACCCATATAAACCAAATAAAGATATTTCTTCCTGTCTTAGACACAACAAAAGGAAGATTCTTGCTCTCTTTTTTCAGGAGATAGAAGTAGATTTGAACTTGAACGTCATCTGTTCCAGGACTCACATCCATTCTTATTCTTATAGATAAGATTTTAAAAGGGTTATGCAGCAGCCTTCTGATTTTTCATCACATCACTGCCCAACACACAACAAAACAACACAAGTTGCCTCCTCCCTTTTCTTCCAGCTGATGTTCTTTCCAAATTGTTCTCAGTGTGCTGGAGTCTAAAATGCCACTGATCCCTACATGTTTAATCCATATCTGAAAGCAAAACTCCAGCCTAGTCTTGTGGCTTTCTAATGTGCAAGCTAGAAATATAATATTCCCTCTAGCTGTACTACACATTTGACTTTAAAATGTTGAATGAGATTGATGTTTTATCAAAGGATGAGTGAAGCACCTTTTGATATTCTATTGTGAGTCTTGCAATATTTTGTGATTTACTTAAAATCTCAGGTCCTAAGAAAAAAATTGTGATGGAGGTGTTTCAACACCAAAGAAATAACAATAAACAGCTTCTCTAGCCTCCTAATCTTCTCAGAGAGTTTCTCATGCTTATGGAGACACAGAAACCAAAAGGTATGAAAATAATTTGAGTGGGTAATATTTGGAATAAATTAGTTGTGCCTTTTTAACTAAAAATATTCTTGCTGTATCTATTATTTTTATACATTGCATTCTGTGAATTATTTTGTAGTTCTTGTGTTGATAATATGTGGTGTCTCAGTCACCCAAAAACATTGCACTTGTGTCATTTGAAGATGAGACATCATTTTTTAAATGACTTTCAGAGTCATATTGTTGCATCTCCTGAAAATTTGGAAACTTGGAATTGCAGTATCAAGTTGTAACCTTTCACCCGCATTTTTTTTTCTCTCGGTCTCAGGATAAGGAATTCAGGTCTTATTGGAAAGTCTCCTTACTCTTGCTCTTAAATGCATCAGGCTCACCAGAGAAACAAATCTGGTTTGTCTCCTGTTCTGAAACATGGCATGAGGTAAACTTTAGTGTTCAGAGACTACTAAAATGTTTCAAGGAACACAGTGGGTTTAATATTATCTCTTAAAACTACAGAGCATGAACACCTATTAAACATCACATGCTGATGGAGACCAATGGGTTGTGATTGACATTTCAGTTAAAGGCAGGCATTAAAATGTGCAGGATAAAGCTACACCTTAACCTGAGATACAGCATTTTGGAGAAGCAGGGTGGGTGTCATGGGTGTGTACATCCAGATATGGCACTTAGCAGTGGATGTACACCCCCTTGGTCCCCAAGCACATGGGGGGAACCACAGACAGGCAAATCTCTAGACAAAGAGACAAAATCAGTGTGACAAAGATAATGGGAATCAGAAAAGTGTAACAATTATTGTTAGCTAATATCATGGAATATGAACAGAGTGCTCTCGTGTTTGTAAATGGTTTGTGTTTGCAGTTTCCCATCTGACAGCTGGACTGTAACACCGTGTGTGACACTGGCAGTGCTGAACCTGCTGTCCCACAGCTCACTCCATTTCCAGCAGTACCTTCATCCAGCGTTTCCTAAACTCTGGATTCCTTTTTGTGTTTAGTTCTGGGAGATGAGCTCTGATAAGAGCTGCCTGTCCTTGGCAGTTCCACAGCCCTCACTCTGCACACAGCTGTGCTGGGATGCCTTCCTGATGGAGTGCCATGATATGTGTGTCCCACGCTGGCTTGTGTGATCACCCCTTTCGTGGGCAAGCTGTGGTTTTTTTATTACTTTGATTTGCTATATATTGCAGTGCTTAACTTGTAGGGTCTGTATTTCTAAATTGAGTCAGCAAATAATAGTTTGAAAAAATTAAAGCTCTCAGTCTGGTTGACACAAGCAAAGGAAGCACTGGGCATATCTTCAGAAGCACTCAGCATTTTTTATTAGATGGTTTTATATAGATGATATATCACAATTCCTTTCTAATATAATTACATAAAAACTGTTCATTTTAGCTCTGCAGTATTTCATCTGTATACATATACATGTATGACCTCAGAGGGAAAGAATTCATGTAGCAATTTATAGGAAAAGAAAATCAGTTTCAAACATTATAGTAGATAATAATAATAATAATGCTTACATCATTCAGGCAATGATTCAGTAAAGCACTTTACTACTATGATTTTTATTCATTTACTGAACAGGAGTGTTACTGAATGCAGTTGTTAACAAAAGCAGAGGTATTGGAGATGGTGGAAAGACAGGCAGAAGAAAAAACTATTTAATCCCCCGCATCTGGAGGCTTCCCACTGTGAAAGAAATACATGTAAAATAGTTTATATTTATACATAACATTATGATTTTTTTTTGGTTGGAATAGATCAGTACATCTCCAGTCACATCACTGATGCTGGACTGAGTTAGATAATGATCTGGGCAACAGTATTAAATCCTTTTGACTAAATAAAGTTGAGCCTGCAAGGTGGCCAAATAAGCAAATATTTAATAAATCCTGAAGTAGTATGTCTTAACATTCCCATATCATCTAAGTTTCGAGCAAAATGCAATTTCTTTTTATCATAAGAGATATTTCACTTTCATGGGTAAGATCCAGTCAGTCTGTACAATTGTTTCTTGTGAAGTACAAGAAGCTTCAGTACCAGATTCCCTAAGTTATTTACTGGGGGAGGTAGGTACATTATCAGGTTTTGCTTCCATATGATTTAATGCAGTGACAAGAGTCTCTAAAGAAAATTCAAATACCAGATAGTAGTTTCACAAGACCATTATCTTTTGATTGCCAAACTTTAAAGTATTTCCCAGACCAACTGATGAAGTAAATAATTGCTCATCCTCTATATTATTACTGCCACCCTGGATCTCTGTGGAGGACTAAAGGGAAACAGAATTTTCTTAGGGTGAATTTTATGAACAGAAAGATATTTGTCTAGTGCTTAGCCAAGAAAACCGAATCACTGAAGGAACTATCTACTCCTAATTTTTCTGTTATTGTTCCAAAGTCTTTATTCCACTTTTTCTTCTTTTTGCCCATTATGTCTCCTCAGGTTTCTTTAGAGAAAATAAGGAAACAATGTAAAAAAACATGCAGGCTATTGAAATGTGTGCAGCATGATCTGGCAGTGTAGAGTGACATATTGGAATCAGCATTGCTTTGGTAATTGTTCTTTTTTATGCTTGTGGGGGAAAAACCACAAAAAATTACCTTAATCAGCTTTTACAGGACCTGGTATTTCAAATGCAAAATAGAGCCTTCCAGAAGTTAATTAATTGATCCAAAGCAGACTGGATAGCTTGACTGTCATAAATTTAAAGACTTGTTTGGAGAAAAAGAACCAGTAGTAAGTGCTTATTTTTAATTCTGTAATCATAGCCTCTTATAATGACAATGGCAAAAAGTTTTTGTGAAATGTTATGCTCTGTGTACAGTTTTTAGCTAAGTTAGTAGGTTCACATTCATCCTAGCAATCAAATAATTCTAATCATAGCTTCTAGACTCTAGTTCTGAAGCATCAGTTGCAAAGCTATCTCATGGTTCTGAGAAGTTTTTGAAAACTCCAGCAGAATCTCTAGCTCACCCATGTGAGTGCAGCAGAGGAACAGTGGTAGTATTTCTTAGCTTTTTGTTGTCAGATCTGTTTTTCTGATATTTTGCTGTTTCTTATTATATCTATTATTCTTTATAATGTACATCGATTCAATGAATCCAAGGGAACATCATGGAGCTGGGTCAGGGCAGGGTTAGGGTGGATATCAGGGAAAGGTTCTTCCCCCAGAGGGTGTTGGGCACTGAACAGGCTCCCCAGGGAATGGGCACAGCCCCAAGGCTGCCAGAGCTCCAGGAGCTTTTGGACAACGCTCCCAGGGATGCACAGGGTGGGATTGTTGGGGTGTCTGTGCAGGGCCAGGAGAGGATGGTCCTTGTGGATCCCTTCCAGCTCAGGATATTCTGTGATTCCATAAAAACATATTCTATGTACTACATAGACATTGCATATTTCCCTGGGCATAGCTTTGACATTTCTGAATTTGCAGCTGCCTTACAATGGTTTCCTTTGGAACCATTCAACCAAGGTACAGAGAGGTTATTTGCTGAAACCCACAGGCAATACTTAGCCTGTTTTCCCTGACAGAATAAATACTTTTTTGCCTACTGAATTATTCCAAGGAATAAACTAAGCTGCAGTTTGCAAATCTACTACCTAGTGTAAAGAAGCTGTTCATAATTTTCAGTATCGACTGTCTTTTAGGTTTGCATTAGTGTGCAAACAGACTCCATATTTAGCTTTGTCCTAGGTGCTCTGGAGAGTGTTTTTGAGAGGTATCAAATTGTCAAGAGAGAGAACAGAGATACCAAAGTAGTACACAGGTGTCAAGAGAGATACTAAATGCACGAAAAGAAGGTTCCATTGAATGGCCCTCAATGGCGTACATTGCTCTGCAATATTTGGATATTAGGAGCTGAAACAGGCTAATTTTCTACTCTGATGGCTCCAACAACAGCAACATTTGATGCAGCTCCTCAAGTCCATTCCAGCTGGTTTTTGGTAGAACCAGAACCTGGAACCAATCTAGGTTCCCAGCCAGCTAAGACAACCCAAGGGATTTCTTGACCTCCTTCAAGGTCACCTGAAATTTTGCGTAGTACAATGTTTGGTCAGATCTGCAGTTATGCTGAGACTTTTATTTATCAGAAAAGGATCCTGGTTTCATTTCTTCTCTGAACCTTCTGTTTTTAATGCACCCAATATATGCATGAAAAACACCTTTAATCTAAGTGCAATTGCTATAGACAAATCCTAAAGCAGGTTCAGCAGGCCAGATTTCATCATTATTTTCCCTTGAGCAAAGCCATCGTCTTCAAATTATGCCCTGAGAGACTTGAGTGCCACTTGCAATGCACTCAGTCCTAGTGGGTTTTGTTTTACAGGGCTGGGAGGAGGAGCAGACAGCAAAAGCTCAGTGTCCTCAGCAGTCACAGACCTGCCTCTTCAGGCACTTACAGAAGAGAGGCACATCTATGAAAGGAGATGAGGGGATGATTTCCTGCAGCCTTTCCAGTCTGTTTTCAGAACAAATATTTTCACAGGTGAGTTTTGGGCCTGATGTTGCACAATGCTATGAAATTAGTACACTAATTTTTCAGGTAAATATATTTTTGTTTTGTAACTTAGATGGTTTACAAATATCTTAATGGAACATACGAGCTAAAGAAACCTGCCTTTTTTGTTCCAGCTTGTAATACTGTAAGTGATAACCCAGGTCATTTTAAGTGTAAAATTTGTCATTTAGTTCATTTTTCCATGTGGTAATGCTATCAAAACTACAGGCAGGAACACTTTTTTTTTTTCTTACTAGAATTAAAAATTCATTCATCTTTTAGGTGGAGGAGATCCTTTCAGATAAATTCATGGAAAATTGGAAAGATTTTCAGAAGGTTTTGCAGTCCTGTGATCCTGAGTGAACCAGCACGATGAATAGAAGTTCTGCAGCTGTGTTGTCCCTCTTTGCCAGATCAACAATTTGGGAGGCAAGTTGATGATGTGTGAGTTGTAACAGGTTTAAGGTAAGTTCTTATCTTACCATAACTTTCTTCCTGTCTTTTAATATGGCAGGTATAGCTGGAGATATTGAGTCTTTTTGTTTACCTTAAGTATGTCAGAAAGAGAAGATTGGTGGAGGAGATTCCCCATTCCTCATGTGATCAGCTTGTGACTTATTTAGTCTCTGAATGTTGAAACTCTTGTGAGTTTGACATTATTTCAGCATTTCAGAGGTGACACAAGCCTTTTCTCAACAAAGGAAATCCATGCTGCAGATCCATGACATTATCAAATATTATTTAGCATTAACAAACACAAGGAAATTAAAGTTAATTAATGTGTTTCTTCAGTATACTGTTGTTGTAAAGAACAAGGAATTGAAATTTAATATTCTCAACATAAAATGTAATTTCCAACATAAAGGGGGTCTCCAAAGTGAGGAGTCCAAAGAGCTACAAGCATGAGTAGCATGGGGTCAAAATATCCATGCCCCAAAGAGAGAGAATTATACTAAGCATTTTATTGTGATAACATTTCAGTTACATAATCAAGTCAATCTATAATCAGGTCTAATCTACTCTCTCAGGAGCTCTGGTTTTCTCACTGGCTTACAGCCAGTGACTTTCAGAAAGACATAGAACTCTCTCTTACCTTTGAAAACATAATAGAAAAATCAAAGAAATAATTTCCAGTGTGGCCCTCACAACCTGGTGTCCAGCTGATCATTCTGTGTGAGGAGCAAACACAACAGCATCAATAGGAAATGGTTTTTGGAAAACAATCTTTTATCCTGAAATATGAATGAGCCTGAATGTGATCAGTGCAACCAATTCTACCACACGCATTTTCCTTTCTATAAATATCTTAAGGGAAAACTTAGGGTGTAATGCACCGGGTTCATGAAAGTCATGTTCCCAGCACAGTGTGCTATAACTATGTGCTTTCACCATTTGTCAGTTTTATAGCTCTGTGTTGTGTAGTATATAATTAGTCATTGATCATGAACAAGTAATTATCCTTTGAATTACCTGGGACTCGACAGTTATACAATTTTCTAAATAATGTTTCTACCATTATTTGTGTCAATGAGAGATCTGCACTGTAAGAAAAGTCAGGAATTGCAGCCACTTTGAATTGGAAAGCGGCCCTTACTTGAAATTCAAAACATTACCTCTAAGAAAATAATATAGAGTAAGGTACTGAGAGGCAAACTGTTACGGTTTAATTCATTCATCATTGTGGTCAATGGCTGTTCTGCATTTGTTTTAACAGGATGAAGGAGAAGCCTTGTGAGATCAGTCTAGGAAAACGCTGGGCACTGAGGCAGCGCTCTAGAAAAGTGCAGAGAAGTGTGGGGATAACACTTGTAAGATTCTGTTGGGATGAACATGGAGCACATTTGCACATCTGCATTATTAAGCCATGGCATTGCTGAAAAGTGCAGGTATTTAACCAAGCGAGATGTGCAACGCCACAGATGGGATGAGTTTGGAATCTCCTTCCTTCCTTCCTTCCTTCCTTCCTTCCTTCCTTCCTTCCTTCCTTCCTTCCTTCCTTCCTTCCTGGAATCCTTCCTGGAATCCTTCCTGGAATCCTTCCTGGAATCCTTCCTTCCTGGAATCCTTCATTCCTGGAATCCTTCCCTCCTTCCCTCCTTCCCTCCTTCCTTCCTTCCTTCCTGGAATCCTGGAATCCTTGAATCCTGGAATCCTTCCTTCCTTCCTGGAGTCCTTCCTGGAATCCTTCCTGGAATCCTTCCTTCCTTGTTAGGAACAGCCTCTAAACTACATATCTGAAGGACAAGGCTTGTGTTCTTTTGTCAGGGACATTCAGGGCATACATTCTTGCACTGGCCATGTTTAGAAAACCATTCACAGCATATCATAAATTCTTCTGTAAGAAATATCACTTGAGGCACCTGTTCTTAGCAATATTATTCGTCAGGGTCGTGGTCTAGGCAGGTGATGACTGCTCTGGAGAAGAAATGTAGTTATTAGAATAAGATGAAGAGAGAATTCACATTCAGCAATGTAAAAATGACCTACTTGATTGGAGTAGGATGGTGTAGCTAATTAGGTTAGAATGGCTCACCCACAGGTGAGGAGATGTTTCATAAAATCCCCTTTGTTGTAATCTCCTGTTCAAGTTCTCACTCTATGATTTAGCCTGACGCCTTAAACACGCATTTTGCCTCGTGCCTTTTTACCAATCTTAGTATTTCTTAGTTCCAAATGTGGCATTAATTTTTATGTTCAATCTTATTTAAGACATCCTAGGAAAATGTTGTGGATTATGTAGAGAAACAGTGGATGGCACTGTTCATTCGCTACTCTAATGTGGTAAGAAATGCCAGTTTTAAAAAGGCTGTATTTTAAAATTATAAGGAGGGGGAAAAAAAAAGGAAAGGTAATTGACTCCTCTAAATGCATACACACTGGCTTAAGACTATCACATCTGTGCTGGGAATGTTGTAACCAGATTGGGGATTTAGCACGGGCGCTTTAAGGGATGCAGGGGTTTTGAGCAAAAGGTGATGAAGTGACTGAATTACATTCTGAATTCCAGTGGTTCAGCTACATCAGTCTTATTTACTTGAAATGATACTTCTGCTTTGGGGGGCTCCTGCTATAATTGGACTTCTGCATTGATGTGACTCATCCAGAGGCACTTGAGGACAATACTGCCATCGCTACAGCAGAATAACTGGCATGCTTGTCCCAGATGGCTTCCTGGGAGATGGCATTCAGACTGGGGAAAAGAGGGAACAATTTTTAAGGGCATTTAGAATCCTTTTATGGATTAGAATCACAAAGCAGATGTTGCTGTGTAGTGTTCACAGCCATTTTCTGTGTGAAGGCTACACTTGTCTTAGCTAAACAGAGCTTCACAACTGCTGGAAAATGGTGACTCTTTCCCCTTCTTGTCACCGCCCTGACACTTTCTGTGCCACAGTATATATGGTGTGGATTGGAATTCTGAAAAGAAATAAAAGCTTTGATTTCTTTTCTCTTCTTATTTTTCCCCTGAATGAATGCATAGGAAGGAGGCACTTGATATGCTACAAGTAGGTTATTTTACCACAGGTATTTTTTTAGTGTCTTCTAAATAGAAGTGGAGTAAGTGAAGTGTAGAGAATGCTATGTGTCCTGCTTTCATCCAAGACTGCTCCAGAGCTTCATGAACATGAATGAAATCCTGGAAGGTTAAAGAGCTCAGGAAAGCAGTGACACAGTGATAACAGGGGCTCTGATTCTTGAGCACTGCTAATTTATACAGGAGTGAATTCAGAGGGTCACTTAACAGGGAACAGCAGTTTGACTTTTCCATTGGAAGCGTGCCTGGTTAAAGCCAGGAGCACTGACTCAGCCTGCCAGGGATTTCACTTTATATTCCTGTGCCAGGCATTGAATGAAGGCAAACAAGGGCTTTCATTCATGATTTCCAACTGATTTATTTGTGCCGTGGCTGTGATCTTAGCTCCCTCTTCCACTGATGCAGCTGATTTGATAGGTCAGCATCAGGTGAGCCAAGCTTCTTCCCAGTATCCACCATACAATTTAAGCTTTAATTATGCAGGGTATTCACAAAGGTTTGTATCCTTAGGCTGCTTCTAGAGGCAATAGAGCTCTTCCAGGTAGCGATACAGTGCTTAAATTAGGTTCCTATTTTCTCTGTAGTTAACAGAAGGAGCCTGGAAAAGTGAATTTCCAAGGATGGCTTCCTTAATAATGCCCTTAGCTGTGTATTGAAAGGAAATTTATTGCTTTGATCATCTTTGCCTTAAGAAATTTGTATTATAAATGGTTCTCAACCTCCCAAATTATTTTATGTTCTTATTTGTTCCAGGTTATACAATAAATAGAAGGATAACTCTTCTGACAGAATCTTTTATAAGATGCTTTTAGATAACTTAAAAATTGCTGTTCTTCCTGGTGACTTTAAGTGGTAGCAGCTCACGTATATCAAAAGAAATACAACAAAGAGAAGAAAAAAGGCAAACAGAGCTTTCAAAAGTTACTGTTATTATAGACAATTTTCTGTTTAATACAAGGAAAAAATATGTGTAGAAAGGAGACTTTCAGATAGACTGAGGATAGATGTTGTTTTTCTAATGGTAAGTACTGTCCTGGGCTGATCTCTCATTTCACAGAGATGTATTCAGAATTTTACAACTCTCAAAGCATTGCAACAGGAGAGCAAACACACACAGATCATTCATCAAAGACTCTGGGATTCAGGTACAAATGTTGAGCTCTCTTTTCAGGGCCCACAGGGATTATATCTCAGCCCATCACTCAAAAATCGGGGTTTTGCCAATGACGACAGCTGAGGAGAAAGTTTGTGATCTCCAGCAGAATGGGCACAGCTCATTGTTCAGGACCTGGATTCGAATGTTCCCAGAGGATCAGGAGCTCTGACACATCTGATGGCTGTGACTGCTGCAGGCCACAGCCACAACCCCATGGCACCTGTGGCACCAATGTTGGTACACACAGGTACCACCTATTGATTCGCCTCTCTTTTTGATTTGAATATATGCAAACACCTGCCTAATCATGGGGGGATGGGGAACAATGACACAGCAGACACCAACAAATTGTCCCTTGTAATGGGGTGAGCTTCTCCTAGAAGTATTTCTTGTATTTCCATGCTAACCTCCAGGTGGGGTTAGAGCCAGGACACAGGCATTTCCTTTCCATTGACCCAGACAATGCTTTACTCTGATATGTCCTTGGAGGCATGCCCACTCCTTATCTTCCCTGGTTTTTTGGCTGGTATTCCATAAAACAGAACGCCCTATGCAACCCTCACTTTTCTGTCAACAGCTCTCAAGACAGAAGTATGCCCTGTCTTGCCCCAGATTCTCCTCAGCATTCCTCATTTCCTCTTAAATGATGTGACCTTTTCGTGTTTCTTAAGTCCCCCAGCTCCTCTCTTTAGTGAGAATTTGTGTCCAGTAGTGGAAAAGTAATATTACATGAAGTCTCTAGAAAAGCAAATCTGGCCTCTGCTACTGCAGTGGTGATTTTGGACCAATGGTCTGTAATGGGTGGAATCTTGCTATTTCCACATCTTTCCACCTGTAAATTTTCTAACATGTTGGAGTGGTTAAGGTGAAACATCCTGTTCCACATGACCTTCATTAATCCTCAAAACTTCTAGAAGGCTGCCTCTGTCTCTGAAATGCTTTCTAAACTTGTTTTTGCAAGACACTGGGATATATCTAAGACCTTATGGTTGGCTCCTTCTATGTAAAATTTTTTGGGTACTGAGTGTTCCTGCAGATGTCTTCCAAGATTGGCTCCAATATGAGCTGTACTTCAGTCAAGAAATCAAACCTGAGTTTTTTTCTGCGAGCCGAGCTTGTCCTTCCTGCTCTTGAGGTCAAAAGATCTTTCAGAAATTCCTCAAAGTTATTTTTACTGAGGTCCAACACCATTCCTACTGAAAGGCTGTCAAAGCAGAGAGCTGGCAAGATACAAAAATTGCAGATGACTCACCAACATGGAACACAGCTCTGTCACTAGGACACAGTAAGCTAAATTCAACATAAATCAGCGACCTCACTAATAAATATCTCCATCCCCAACTTCTGCTGAGCCACCATCTGGAGCTTTATCCACACCTTCAAAAAGCTTCCTGGCACCCAGAAGTCATGTGTCAGAGTAGAGGGTTAGGCTGGTTTTGTTCGGCCTGAGAGAAGAACTCAGTGACCCAGCCCCAGTGAGATGGGGATGTGCAGGGAGCGAGTTTGGTGCCTCACTCAGTTGGGAAATGTGCTTGTGGCTTATTATTTACGGGTAGAAAAACAACATTCCTCTCACTGCACACTTCAAGCAGCTGGGCAAGACACAGTCTGTGGCTAGCCCAGAGGAGCACATATGCTGATTGCTTGGCTAGCTGCTAATGCATGGAAAAAAGAATGGATCTCCCTTTTGTGACTGTCAATATCACAAGACTTGTAATAACTGTGTCTGAAGAACCCTAGCACTCTCCAGTTTGACTGAAATTGCTAATAGACACCAGATTTAGGGAAAAGGCTGGCAGATATGGATGAAAAAGCTGATTGTGTTATTCTTATTTTCCTAGGAAAGCAGGGTGAAAGTGGTGCATGTTGGAGGGGAATATAATTTAAAATATAAGCTAGCCCAAACTCAGGATAGATCTCAAGGATCCCCAGTGACTCCTGTGTCTCTTAACAGGCTTTGAACTCTTTGTGACTCTGTAATTACTGCCTGAAAGCAGGAATAGATTTCCTAGAAATATGTCAGTAACTCTCCAGTTCTTCTTCTTTCCTCTTTTTAAAGCTAGGTAGTGTCTTTGCATTTCTGCATAGACTTAGGAGACAATTTTAGCTACTTCTTTAGGAGCTAATATGAATACATAGCAATATTCTGTAATTTGTTCTTTCCTTATTTGTTATTGATACTCATTGTTCAAGAAACCTGCTGATATTTGACTTCCATCAAAGATGGATACAAGAGGCTTTGTTTCATGCCCTTAATGCAATCTGTTGCTAGTGTTCTTCCTTTATTTAATAGAAAGCCAAATTTTTTCCTGATCCTTCTCATCATACAAATTCTTCAGTAATAAGAATTCTTATTACTCTTGGGGTGTCTTTTTTTTGTTGTTTTCCTTTTTTTTTTTTTTAATTGAATCTCACATTGTGTTCTGGGCTTTGGTATTCTGGTCGTATATACTGTGCTGGGATGCTTTGCTGATGCACCTCCAGCTATCCTCAAGTTATTTTCTCTTTAGACTCATTTCCCATGAGACTACAGTTCCTTGAGAAGGTAGAAATCTACATTTTTCCCCCTCTTCTCCTGCCTTCCTTTTGTAAATGTCATAACTTTGTCATTCCATCATCATTCCTGCCTAAGCTGTATTTCACCATTTCAAACAGTTTCTCTGCATTAACCAGGATAAAATATAGAAAGACTTTCCCTTCACTGGGTTTTGTGGCATCAACAGGATGTCACTGCCACATTCTAATGATCTTCTGGACAACCTCTGTCCTGCTGTAATCATTAACCAATTACAAACAGCTCTTTTACCCTTAGGGAGAAAAAAAATCCCCAAATCTCCAAGATCTTCAAATCTAAATACTACTGTCCCTGTGGCTAATGTGTAGTAGTCATCCTACCACTGTAGCACTGATATTCTCATAGGTTTTTTCATCCACAGAACTCTAAATAAGGCTTAACTTACCTATAAGATTCCAGGGTCTAGCAAGAGCCATAAAGGTTTCCAGATCCTACTCTTTATACCACATTTCTTATATTCCTGTGCTGACAACCAGCATGCTTGATCTGTTCTGTCTTGTTTTGTCTCCTCTATGATCCTGTAATGCATAACCCAAGTCCCAGTAATTTTAGGTCCTCAGCTAAGTGGCTGTGATTAATCCCTTCTTGTGAGTTTCCTGGCAGCTTCTTTCTTCAGTCTGGTCTAGGGCTTGCCTCCTAGGTTATAAAGCTGATGGACAAAGAGAAGAGAGCACTTCTGTGAACAAGGTCCTGGCCGGGAAGGGGGATTTTAGATGACACCCTGCACGTGTCACTGACTCACTTCCAGAACACTGCCAGCCTTTGCCTCAGGCTTGAACTTCAGCAAGGAGAAAGGGTATAAAGGACTTTTGAGTTTGTCTTCATCACCTGTCCTTTAATTACCTGTTCATTTTTCTCAGGGGTATCCATGGCAAGGCCCATGTTGATAGGCAGGAGCATCATAGGAGAGTTGGTGATGTTTTGGCCACCTCTCCCATTCAGTCAGGGTAGCAGATATCTCAGAAGACTCAGCACATGAGTCCATCCAAGGAGTGAGGGAGTCACCAGTCCCTGTCATCTTTTGATCCCTTTTTTGGAGGCTTAGAGTTAATCTGCTGTGTGCTGCTCACATCAAAGCAAAACTCTTTTCATTACCACATTTTTAGAGTGACTGTTAAAATGTTAAGAATATCTTCAAGTTTAGGGAATACTATTAAACACACTTAATAAATCTATAAAATGAGACTGCTGAATATTTCTGCATTTTGCTTATATGGAAATACATGCTCTGAAATTTAACAAAAATAATTGTTCTAACTTTCCTTTTCATGGGTTATAGTAAATCCATAGTGGATGGAAAATAGATACAAGTGGGACACATTACATACACTTTAATTTAATTTCTTTCTGTCTAAAAATTATTAAATATTTAATTGTTATTATTTTTAATGGCTCAGTGATGAAGCTTGTGGTATTTCAGAAAGAAGGGTGTATAGTCCATATTCATGCACTTTCTTACAGGGCCCAAGAAGGAAAAATATTATGAACATTACTCCAGAGGGAAAAAGCATGGAAGTTATATAGTTGGGATCCCAAGGGACAGAAAATGTCGAAAGATAAATTTTTTTCCCTTTTAAATTCAATGGAAATACTTTCATTAACTTCTTTCATGTTAGCTTAGCCATCTCATGCTAACTGAGGAGGTATTATAGGATCAAGTTGGCTCCTTAGCTGATGGAGAAACTTGGGCTCATTAGAAACTAAGCCTGTGATTTGGGGGTCTAGCATCTCCATTAGCAAAGGAAATCATTCAGAACAGCATCAGTAATTCTTCGGTTTTTTTCTGTAAAGGAAATATTTGCACAACACAGGCCTTGGAATCAACGTGTATTCTAACTTGATGAAGCTATCGTTTTGTTTTGCATCTAAGTTTTTTCCATGGCTATGTCTTGTTTGTCATTACAGCAATTCTTGCTCACTATTGCTGAACCAAATGTTTGAAACTACAAAATAAGTAACTTATCTTCATGTACAATCTTTCAATTTTGTAATCAAACAGCTTGAAGACCAAACTAACAAATATGCCCAGGAGACAACTGTTGATGAAGTAATTAAAGGGATAGAGAGATACAACAGGCAGCAACTATTAAAGACAGTAGCACCAGAATCTACTGAACAGTTAGTCTTTGTGATTTTATTGTTTTTTTATTACACAGGGGATGATGCATTTCTCAAGTTTTGGCAATGCACAAAGGATAAAACTTCACCATGTACACGCAGCCAGTAATATGCATCACTATTTCGTGATATTATTGGACTGTGCAATCTCAGCAGAGTCCAGCTCCATGGAAAACAGATAAGATTTGGTAAGATCTGTGTCAGAGGAACCCCTGGGATCAGTCCAGGCTGGGGATGAGCAGAGGGAGCAGCCCTGGCAGAAGGACTTGGGGGTGCTGTGGGTGAGAGCTGGCCCTGCCCCAACCCAGAACCCCCCTGTGCTGGGCTGCACCCAGAGCCCCAGGGCAGCAGGGGAGGGGGGATTCTGCCCCTCTGCCCCGCTCTGCTGAGACCCCCCTGCAGGGCTGCATCCAGCCCTGGGCCAGCACAGGAAGGACAGGGAGCTGCTGGAGCCAGGACACAGCAGGGACACCAAGGGATCAGAGGGATGGAGCAGCTCTGCTGGGAGGAAAGGCTCAGGGAATTGGGATTGTTCAGCCTGGAGAGGAGAAGGCTTTGGGGTGACCTCATTGTGGCCTTCCAGTGCCTGAAGGGAGCCCACAGGAAAGATGGAGAGAGACTCTTGACAAGGGCTTGGAGTGACACGACAAGGGGGAATGGCTTCAGACTGACACAGAGCAGGGTTAGATTGGATATTGGGAAGAAATTTTTCCCTGTGAGGGTGCTGAGGCCCTGGCACAGGTTTCCCAGAGAAGCTGTGGCTGCCCCATCCCTGTAAGTGTCCAACACCAGTTTGGATGGGGCTCTGAATACTGTGGTCGAGTGGAAATGTCCCTGCCCATGCCAGAGGGGTTGGAATGAGCTGATCTTTAAAGCTCCTTCCAACCCAAATCATTCTATCATTCTATGATTCTAAGACTGCCCAGTAACCCTGTCCCCCTGCTGCTGTTTATGATCTTTCAAATGGGACGTGCTTCCCTGCAATAGTCCTATTCTGCCCTGCTTGTGCTGAGTGAAATAAGCCTGGAATGAATAGGGCTGAGAGCTCTGTGTGAATTAAGTGGTTCAATGGGTTTCCTTGTCAGAACTGAAGTGACAGACTCCCTGATGTCTCTGGTAACTGCCTGGGCACATATGTGTTCATGTGAAATGCAGTCTGAAACTGGTTCTCCATCACTTGTGGTCTTCAAGGACCTCTGCAACTTTTGCAAAAGAAAAGGGGTTTGCACTTCATTGTCTAGGTGGAATTCCAGCTGGGAGTTTTCACATTCTTCTTGCTTTGATTTCCCTGACACTTCCACCAAGAAATTCATCAATCCCTGCCCTGGCAGCACAGCTGTTTTTCATCCTGGCTATGTAGCTGAGCAGGAGCCAAGGCCATTGCCCACCTCAGTGGCATTTCTAACACTGCTGCTCTGATCCACAGCTTTGTGTGGATCAACCAGGCAGCTGCTGCATCACTGGGCAGAGCTGCTGCTCCCCAGAGTGACACAGGTCACTCCAACAGAGATAGCCTGGTGTGATAGTGTTAAACATAACACCATACCTGTTCTCTGATTTCTTATTCCAGACCAAGCCACAGAAGTGTGCAAAAGCTGTCCCCAGCATGGAGGTGGGTAAGCTTTGTTTATTTCTATAACATCATGCTGAAGTGGCATAATGGGAGTGGGCAGAATGCACCCTGTGAGGCGTAATTCTCTTGGTATGCCTGAATAACCCAGAAATGCAGACATAACATCACCAGTTAGCATTTGCAGGGTTATACTGTTGGTTCTTCCTGGGTTTTTTAGGGAGGGCTCCGAGCAGGGCCCAGGCTCTGCTTTGTGGGGTCCAGCAATGGCACCAGAGGAATGGGCAGGGACTGAGCCCAGGGGGTTCCACCTGAACATGAGGAAGAAATTCTTTCCTGAGCACTGGAACAGGCTGCCCTGAGAGGGTGTGGAGTCTCCTCACTGGAGATATTCCAGACCCCTCTGGACACAATCCTGTGCCCTGTGCTCTGGGATGGCCCTGCTGGAAGAAGAAGGCTGGAGCAGAGGAGCCACTGTGTTCCCTCCCATCCTGAGCCATTCTGGGATTCTGTGTGAGCACCAAAGGTGTGAGATATGTTAGTGAGGGAGGATGCCAAACTCAGCTCCTTTTCTAAAAAGCGCCTTAGTATCTCTGGCTTCACTGACCTGGCTTTTCTAGGAGCTGGGCAAGTAGGTGCAGACCCTACCTTTGCACCCTTGGATTTATCTGATTTTCAATGCAGTTCAAAATCAGAAAGATGGTAACTGCAGCTGTGTTAAGGACCTCGAGCTAACATCACCATTCCTATGTGTGACTTCCCTCTGGTAAAGGTTTCCAATACCTCCTCCCTGTAAGGTCATCATCAATCCCTTTCTTTTTAAATAAACACTTTGCCTTTTGTAAGCACAAAACAATGACCTAGTCACACAATTTAATATGAATTAATCTTGCATGCAATTTCTGCAGAGTTCTATCAGGTTTTCTTCTCCTGATGAAAGTGCTCATATTTGAGACTGTCGTCACCAGCATTACTATTGTGGCTGATTCTCTCCAGCTTTGATTGGATTCGTGCAGCCAGATTTCCTTATCACTGCTATTAAGCATTTGATCTGATGGTAAATACTTGTTCAACTCAACATAAAATGTGCTTGCTTATCCAGAAGCTTTACATTCCTAGAAAGGAATGATAATTTGCTAATTTTTCTCAAAGTTTTGGCCCTCCTTATGCTGCTCTGTTATTTAATGATTTTTTTTTTCTTTTAATCTGTATAGTTAAATAAAATATAATGGCAAGAATAATCACTGTAGGAACATTTGGGAAGTCAGGACAGAGCTGTGCAGGATACTTATAAAAAATACAACCAAATCAGGAGTTCCAAAGCAGCTGAATGAAACAAAAAATTTTGGAGAAAACCCTCAGCAGCAGGAGGGGCTGCAACTACAACTTTTCAGGGAAACAGAAGGTGAGAGAAGTACAAGAAAACCAGGGATAGGTAACACTGAGAGGGACACAATGGAAGACTGCTGCCACTCAAGAGTGCTGCTTGTCTTGGGTGCAGAAAGGCAGAGAAAAGAAAGAGAAGGACACAGGGGAGGAAGATGAGAAAGTTCCTTGCCAAAACAGATGACCTCAAATGGATCCCTAAATCTGCTTTGAAGGAATCATGTTTCCTACCTCTCTGCAGTTCCGTGTGGTTCTGGGGTCTGAATCCATTCTGCAGCATTTCTTGTCCAGGAGTTAACTGTGGCTCATGAAGAACGGGGACAGCAGCAAATTCTACAAATGATACTTTTTCTCAAGTTTGCTAAATGAATTAATGTGATTTCTTCTGGCACTTGTTGCTTTCCAGGTGAAGTTTTATCTCAGCCTGTCACTCAGTGCTTTTGCTTAAAGTACCACTCTCAGAAATATAGTCAAATTTTGCTCTCTGACTCTTCCTGGACAGATTTGAAGTCATACACAATAGAACTCTATTTAAATGGCTTACTGTCAATGCAAGGAAGAGAGATAATTTTCAGTGTAATTTAAAATTGAGCCATAGGATAAAACACCCAGATATTTATTACTCAAAACAGCATATTTAGAAGGAAAAAAAGGGCCATTCTAGGACTTACTTTATTTCTCATCTGACATGTGTTGGAAGATCATGGCATGCCAATGGATGACAGTGGATGTAATCTACTGTTAGTTGATTGAAGTTGGGGTTACCAGATGGAGGGTTGAGTTACCTGGATTTTGTGGCAATACTGGAAGTTTAAAAAAGTTAACAGCAATAAAGCATGAAACAAGCCTTTCCTGAGAGATCTAGAACTTTTTATTTTAAGCAAAGATTATTGGTGAAATTAGGAAATGATCATTTATGTGGTTTTTAGCACACTGTCTGTATTCTTTGGCTGCTGATCCAGCTAAGCTGCTGATCAGGCCAAGAGGGAGGCTGAAACATGTGGGATGTGCACTAAGATCCACAGGTAGTTGCTATGGAGTTTTCATCACTAACAGATTGCAAAAAGTAATTGACTGATTGCTCTGCCTTGAACAGATCCTCGTCGTCAGCATTTTGAAACTCTTACTCACAGTCTTGGAATTATGTTATATCCTAAATTATCATTGATGGTTTATAGTAGTGATATTATGGTTTATAGTAGTGATGTTCAGCAACTTTTTCTATTCTGTGTAAAAAGCCAGAAGACAGTAACCAGTCCTTTAAGGAAAGACATTAATGCCCAGTTTTAGCAGCAGTACATACAGCAAGAAATCTGTGGTGTGGCCTGGGTTTAATTTAAAATACTGCTTTTGGATCTTTAAGCTGTTAAGGAATGTTGCTACTAGAGAATGATGAAATGCTTTTGCCTATAATGCAATTGATGGTTTTATTAGGGTATCAAGAATCACAGTAATTGGGCAAGGTTTGCTGCTGGTATAGGTACAGATTTGTTATCCACCCATATAATGAGGATGTGGTCTTCATTGATTTACTGTTGCTAAAGAGCGAATAAAAGAAGAGTGTATTCATAGTTTGGGAGCACATGTTTTTTCATGTCAGATACTTGCCTTACCCCATCAGTCATTTCCCTGATTTCAAGGCACTGCAGGGTTTTCATTTTCAGCCCTTAAAGATGAAGTTTGTGGAATCTGAGCCAATTGCTTGGGGTGGAAGCCTCAGTGTAGACTAGAGCTAGTAATTATCCATTCCTCATTTCTTTCTGAATTTATGCTTTAGGTTTAATTTTGTGGGTGAAATTCTGATACCACTGAAGTCAAAGACAGTTTTGTCATTGTTTTCAAGGCCTGTTTTAACTTCCATATTGTGCCTCTGTAATTTTTCTCAGAGGCTGCATTTACTTTTTTCATGCTGTTACTACTGTTTTCTGCTGTCATTATTTCTCTTCTAGGAGTAAGACAAGAGGAAGAGCTGGCTTGTGGGTGGCTGACGTAATATTCAGGTTTTTCCTCATTCAGGCCTAAAAGTTTAGAAGTTTGTGAATGTAGTTTGTGAATGCAGCAGCTAATCAGGGATCCACCAAAATATGTGCACCTTTACATCAAGTAGCACAATAAAAGATTTTTGAAACAGGTTGACCTCAGGGAAAACGAGTGTGCCAGCTCTTTGATTTAAATCAAGGATCAACAGTGTTTTGTCTGTATTTAAAGCTTTTGCCAATTATGAGAATCACAGCTTTTCTTTCCATATGTTACTATATCGCATAGTTGTAAAAGGAAGTGTGACCCACATTTAATATAAAGTAAGTCTCAGAAACCAGACGGCAAAGGAAAAAACCCTCCTAACTTTTTTTTCTTTTTCAATGATTTGTGATTCACTGGGGTAGAGGGTGGTCTATAGTTACAGAGAAAGAGACTTGATCTTCTTCTTATAATCTCTAGTGAGAAGATAACATAAGTGCAAATGTTCTTGACTATATTTCAATAGAAACTCAAATTAAAAGAAAAAAGAATAGTGCAAGTCTGTAGGGAAGAACAGGGTTTAAAGTGTAAAATTAGGAGAGGTTAAAATGATGCAGTGAAAACTATTTAGTGATTTTTTTGAGCAGTTGTTCAGGCTCTATATGTCAGCATATGTAAATTTTTAAAAATAAATGAAACATTCCTTTATGACCGACCATTATCTTAGTGGTTTTTCTATCAATCAGGAGTAGGGTGCAGTGAAATACCAATGTGTACGTTTTTCTTTGCAAGTTTTTCCCATTTTAAAATCTGTCATGAATTTCTTCACTCATCTTTGTGACTCATATGTTGCACAAAAATCCTAAAATGCTCAAGAGGTTACACAAGATGCTTTTTCTCTGTTTCCCCACAGAAGCAAGGCAAAACAGGCTCCTAGAGTACCACTGCACAATGAGCAGAAGAGATCAGATCTCAGACAGTCACCAAAATAGATTTTCTATGGCCTAAAAAGTACCTTAGTCCTTCAGGACTGGAAGGACATGAGTGCCCTGCTGGGAAAGTGGCTGACCCTGCTGAGCTGTGGGATAATAAACTTGTGACAATGCAAAGCTGTTTGTGTGGGACTGATCCTTGCCAAAACATCAGGCAGAAAATCTTCAGGGGTGATGCTCTGTTAAGTCAAGGGGTTTTGGTGGCAAAACTTAACAGGGCTGGAGCTGGAGGACTTTCTTCAGTTTGAGATTTCCTTCTTCATCTTGTGCTGGGGAAATTACAGCAGCTGAGGCCATTACAGCAAATCGGGTGGACACCACTAATGCTGCAGAGAGCTGCTGGACCATGTCAAGTTGTGCTGTAAAGAATCCAGTTGCAGGATTTCTTGGTTTGTTTATGCATTATTACTGTGCTATTTATCTTAAATATACTTTCAATATTTGCTACACTTCAATTTCATGCTTGCAGATGGGAGATTGAATGGGCTGGGAGCTACATTATGTAACAGCTCAAACCACAGAGCAAATTATGCTAAATGCCCCTGCATGGCTGCTGAAGAGTATCTCAGTTACCTTAATGATATGCTGATGGATGTCTATGGAGTGAATACATCGAGCTTTGGTTCACCTTTGGCAGTAAAGCTGGGAGCTATTTTGATCCAAAAATTTGTTTTAAGAGTTGGTTTGGAGGAGCTGTCAGGAAAGTGGCTCTAAAAATTATGTTGGATTTCAAGTTTTCTGTGTTCTCAGAAACTTCCAGTTCAAATACATTCCATTTTCAAGGCAAAACCTTTTTTTTTAAAATTCTTAATTGTTTTCTCTTCAGCCTCTGCCAGGAAAATACATTCAGGGTTATTTTTTCACATCCTTTTGTGAGCATAGCTATTAAGTATTCTGCAATTAGCAAAGAGTATCTCTGCACTACTCATTCATGGAACAGCCCATCTATACATGAGAATGATCATTCAAGAAGGTGTTCTTAGTTCTCAAAGTTTGCAACACGGTGATCTTAATCAAGAGTTGATTTTCCAGCTTTTCTACATTTGGTTATTATTTTCTGTAAGGCAAAAGTACAAATGTTTTGTATTTTTAAACTGCATTCAAATGCTTGCCTGTTGCCAGTACAAGCTGAGAGCGAACCTCTGTTATTTATGTTTAAAAAACATGCAGTAGACCCGTTATATATATTTAGTTTCATATGTTTAGTTAAATATTCCTTGTTAGGACACCTATTCTGCCTTCTGTGAAACAGACAGTAGCAGTGACAGTATCAGCAAGTCCTGAACAGCTTTTTGCTTGCCTTGAGGAATTGCTGTACCCACTGGGTTTGTTGGGAAGGAACATGCCCTCCATGTTGCATTAGCAAGAACTCTGCCGACTGCTTCACACCCAAGCAGTGTGGAAGTGCTTCCTTGGCTCTTGCCATCTCACAAGTAAGCAAGAAAAAGTTGCACAGCACCTACAGTAACCTGCTGTGTTTACAGAAAAGAATATACATTGTGAATACTTGTAGTGGGTACAAATGAAGATGTGGTATTAAAATACATCTTTATCAAGCTTAAGTGGGGATCTCTACCAAGTTCTCAGTGATTTATGGCTGCATTAGATTAGACATTGAATCCATTGAGTCTGGATTAGAATGCCAGAGCTATCCCTGGTGGCTGTTTTAGTCTGTGAGGTCAAACATATGAACTGGTGCCTGAGCTGAAGCTTAGAGCTGAGTGAGCCTCCAAACTGGACAACTTTGCTGCATCTTCCAAGCACGCAGGGCTGGGGAGATGGTTTGGGAATCAGCTGTCCTTTTGGAGGGAAGTGCAGGCAGGGCATTACCTGCACTGTCTGAGACAGTGTCTGTCAGTTCTGGCACTAATATTGCTGCCAGGGTATTTCAGAACAGTGCAGCCTTGTGCTGCAGAGTTTTAGCCAGCAGGGCATCAGGAGCACGCAAGATCAGGAGATGTGCAGAGACCCCATGGAGTGGGTGGAGGATAGAGAGAGTAGAGCCACATCTTCCTTTCTTGTGAGAAGTGATACTGCTTAAAATGTCCAGAATTTTGAAGTTTGAGCTTAAATTCAACGATAAACAAAATTTAAGCCATAAAAGAATCATTCTAAAAGCTCAGTGTGGAACTCTGTTTAGCTGTGCAAAGAAAGACAAATCTATAAAAATAATGACAAGATACAACAGGACTGGAAAAGCTCCTGATCAGCAACTCATCTCTGCTGTGGCAGTGATGATGTGATATATACACATAGGCTTATTTCCCAGTTTTTATTTGTCTCTTACAGCATTACTGTTGGCTCTGATGGTAGTAATATTTATCTGCTTGGTTTGTTTTTCTTTTTTCCTGAATTGGACAACTGAGTGAATCAAGGACATCAGTCTAAAACAAGAAAGGAAACTGATGTTCACAGAATCATTAAAGCTGGGAAAAAAATTCCAAAATCATTGAATCCAACCTCTGACCCAGCACCACCACGTTAGCTAGGCCACATCACAAAGTGCTACTACATTTGCTCATTTTTTGAACATTTCAAGGGGTAGTGAGTCCACCACTTCCCTGGGAAGCCTGTTCCAATGCTTAACCACCCTTTCAGTGAAGAAATTTTTCCTGTTTTCCAACCTGAACCTCCCAAATGAGGATTGGATCTTGCTATCAGTTGGAATCTGAGATTACTAATTACTGTTGTGCTCTCATTTCCATTTCAATTTATACTTAGCTAGAAATTAAAATATTTTTAATTTAGGTCCAGAACTTCCCCATTTCAAATACTCCTGCTGATTCAGAAGTTTAACAAAGAAAACACAGTGATGGGAAGCTTGAAGAGCTTCACTTGCATTTTCACAGCAAAGTTTTCAGACTATTTTATTGGTCAATTGTTGATGTTTACGGACTCTTCTCTCAAGAAGTGCTTCTCAGGTATGGCAGTCCTTGTGCAGCACATGAATTTAGTCAGGTTTCTGTGCAGTATAACAAGCTCACCTGAGTCTCCCCTATTCTTCTGCATGCTTGGATTCAATCAGAAGCACCAGCTCCCAAAATTTAGGCACTTGCAATGGTGGCTGAATTTGCGAATGTTTTTTTGCCTTACTCCCCGTTTCTAGCCATGCCTTGGTGACTCACAGAGATAGTTTTGGTCTATGTAATTGATGTAAATCAAGGATAATCTTCCTGGAGTCACTCCAGGATATAATTGTTTCTGAGATAATTAACATTTCCTTCTATGTGTATAAATGATCTGTGCTGGCTCTTGAGTTTGAGGGAGAATTGAATAGCATTGATTTGAAAATAAATAGGGAATTACAAAATTTAAAACATCTTCACTAACCTGCAGCCAGGGAAATAAGGCAATATTTAAAGAATTAAGTTTACACAGATATGAAGTAACAATCTTTAATGTGTATCTTACAAATTAGAAAACAAAACCACTACCACCATGAAGAACAACAAAAGGGAAGGAAACTCATGGAGATTAAAGCTCCCACTAACGTAAAACATACTTAGTTGTTATTTTATTTTTTTTCTTCTCTGTGAAAAAAACAGATGATAAGGGATGCAGAGCTAGCTTGTGATCACGCTCATTACTATCTTGTTATCAAAGCAAGAACCAGATGGTATGACCTAGTAAGGGTAAGAAGAATGTTTTCTTTAAATAAATAAGCAGCACTAATAGATTTCAGAACATCATGCAATGTTGATCTTCAGATTCTATAAATATTCAAAGAGACCCGTGCAAAATAGCTCATTAATGATAAAAACTTACTCTGTAATTAAAAAGAAATCCACTGTCTGAATAATATGCAATTTTTGCAACGTTCATTACGTAGTAGATGCTATTATGGTTATTTCTAAAACATTCTTCATATTCTACTGTTGTTAATTTTATTTAATTTTTCTGTTGTAAGAGGAGTAATGTGCTACACCTGAGGTCTGGCCACTGACATTGTACACAAACACAGCTTTTTGCTCTGCTGACACACAGTGCTTGCCATCACATTGAGGGGTGATGCTTTACCCTGCAAAAAGACTCTCATAAATCTATCCTACAAAAATATTTCCATCTTTTTAAACTTCTTGAATAGTTGAAATATTTGGTCAAAAAGTTAGCAGAAATAAAAAAAAATAATATTATTTTTTCACTAACTGTGTACATTAAACAGTAGTAGTGGTAATCTCAGTTTACAAACTGGCTGGTAAAACCACCAACTAACCCAAGCAACCAGCTCAAACCTAGAGCAAAATCTAATAAGTATTAGATGTAGAATGAATTGGAGAGAAAATCTGCAGGTCTGTCATTTTTGAGTCTGTTATCTGATCTAGTTGAAGATGTCCCTGCTCATTGCAGGGGATTGGATTAGATGACTTTTGAAAGTCCCTTCCAACCCAAAGTATTCTATTATTCTATTATTTTCTGTTTCTTTCTCAATTCCCATGATTTATTCAGCTTGTAGAGAGATCAGGCATTTTGTCAAACTTGTTGGTTCTTGTTAGTGATGATTTCTTTTGCATTCCAGAATTTTCAAGGGTTTGACAGTGAAGGAAATGGCATTATACAGCCAAGGGACTTGAAGAAGTTCTTGTTCCCATTTGGCATTCCAATCACCCTGGAAGGATTGAAGCGGCTTTGGGCAAGGTATAACAACTCTAAATTATTAGGTCTTGCAATAATGCATCTTTTATAGGATTACAGAGCCTTTGGTAGTGCAGTGAATGACAATAGACTGCACTTCACAAGAAATCTTTTATTTTGTTACGATTGTGACCTCAGAACACGACACTGTGTTACAGGAGCAATGTCTTATCATACTAAGCTCAGTTAGATCCATCAGTTCCCAATGAATCCAAAGATAGAACTTCCTTTTGGCTTCAGTATTTCTGATCCTTTTAATTGAACATGCATGTTCTTCTCAGATGGCACTGTAGGTCACTGGTTAAATTAACTTCTTTTCCAGCAGTTTTTCTTATACACACGAACACCCAGCTCCGTGAGTCCTGGGTTAAAGTCAGTTCTGGATATCTCAGGTCAGGTGGGAACTGCAAACAGAGCTTCCATCCAGGAGGTCTGTGGACAGTCCACTTTGCACACCTGTGTGAAGGCACAACCTCTTCTTTTAAGAACACTACATTTACTTGCAATATTTTCAACCTAAATGAAAGCAACACAGTCAAAAGAAAAATGCCACATACCAAATACTTAACAAAAGAAAGCAAGGCAATTTCATGCTGTGTAAAGATTTCGAGTAATATCGTGAAACGTTTTTATAGACAAGTAATTTGCTGTGGAGCGGGGGGGAGCTTGTCTGTCTTCAACAAAGAGGAGCTGTGCTATAAACTGTGTTTGCAGTGGGATAGATGTCAGCTGTATGTGACATTATATAGAAGGCTACCTTCATTACAGGTCTATTTTGAAAAGTAATCACTCTAATATATAGAATATCAGAGCATTGCATCTTGGTTACAAACTGCATTACCTGTATCAATTTTTCTTTGCATTGATTCATTTATGAACTATTTTCTACTTCATTAGATTTTACTTGCCATTCTTATTCCTGATTCCTATGGCACGTTGCAGAGTGTCCTTTTCATGCAGTTAACTGCTGCATAGCTTCACTCCCATTAGCCACTCCTTTTAGAGAACGGCTAAAATCTCTTAAATGCCTGATATGTCTGTAACTTGAATAAAGGAATTAGAGTGAAGCTGAGGCTAAATTAGGCATTGCCATGCATCAGAGCACTGGCAGGGGGAGAAACTCCAGAGGAAATGGCCTATGGAAAGATTTATACCTAAGAAAATATGAAAAGTGTTTATGAAGCTAAGCTTATGTTTCTGAAGGACGATTACAACTCTGAGCATCTTATGTGACTACTTTGACACACTTGAGAATGGATTTTTTGGACACCTGCATCTCATACCAGTCTCTGAAAGACTGCAGCACTGAGAGCTGGAGAATACTCCTGGCAATTTTTTACTCAGGGTAGTATTTTTAGAAGTGACTCTGTGGCTACAATGTGTAAGCCCCATCCTTTCAGCCTCATGTAAAGTCACTCATTCATTTTCAGTGTGGTATGGCACCTCTGTAAGGAAGGGAACTCAGTGAGAGCTAAGCTGTTAAGTCAGTTAAGGACATCTGTAATGCCTTTCTATGGGGAACATATGAATATTTAAAAAGAGCATTTCTTTTTCAAGGTGTGATACAGATGAGAAAGGATAACTAACTCACCAAGAATTTTTAAGAAACTGGGGATAGAGTTTCCATCCACTGACAGAGGCTCAGCCAATACCTCACAAATGACAGCCATGCACATTTACAAGCACTAATTTTGTTTATTATTAGAATAATAAACAAAAGAAGCATTCAAAGCTGAAAGAGCAGCAGGAACAGCAGAAAATAAAGCTCTGCATGTAAAAGAAATTGCAAATCAGACTGAGTAAGTTATTTATGAGCTTAGCATTTAACTTTCAGTGTTTGTGTTCAGTTTGTCAAGATGACACTGCAAGCAATACAAATACAATGTTACCAAAAAAAAGGCTCTGAAAAAGAGTCTTGGAAAGTGCTGGACCAAGTTTATCCATAATGTTATTCCCTTGAATTGCTGGAGATGAGCCTAGCTCGTGTGCACTGGGAGACCTTTCACAGATACTCTCCATGGGTTGTATCTTTTACTACACAGGCCTTGTGGCAGCACCTCTGCTGGCAAACAGAATGTCCAGAGACATTCCCAGGCTGCTGCACTGCCAAACCTTTGGCTTGTGACAGCTAATGTTTTCCCTGCTCCCTTCCAGCACTGCTTGGGAGCAAGAGTGGCTGGAGGACAGCTTGGAGGCAGCTGCTCCCTTTGGGTGGCTGAGAATGTTCCCTGGCAGAGATGTGCCAGGTGTCCCCTGTGCCTGGGCCACTCTCTGGCCTGTCCATAGGCATCAGCTCATGGTTCCAGTCCTAACACTGCTGTCAGCTCAGACTGAAGGAGAAGAGCAAGTGCAGGTCCCTCTCCACCAGACTGCTCCAGACATCTTTGGCTTGGTCCTGGTTATGCTCACCAGGAGCTTTCCTTGCAGCTGGACTGGGTGGGTGGGTAGGATGCTGTGGTCCTGTCTCACTTCCTGTCCCTTAGATGAGAGAAGGGTGACAACCACACTCAGCTTCACATACCTCTAACAGCTCCTTAAATTTCTAGGAAATGGCTCTGGTGTGCAGCAAAACCAGCCTTGACAAGGATGGACTCTGGCTCCAACAAGCATCTCGTCTCCAAGTCTCTGTCTGAAACAAAATCAACACTCACAGTTAAGAGGTCACTGCTCCTGAGAAGAGCATTTAACAAAATGACAAATGACAAAATGATATCCTGTGGAGTCCAATGATCCGTGCTTGCCCCAGTGAGTCAGCAGTGATTAGCCTGCTGCTCCTGCTCCTGTAAGATTCCTGCACCTGCCAGCAGATTGAGGCAGCAGGAGAATCCTCTGCCCACCACAGTCCTGTTAAAACTTCATATTTCTGTGGATAAACACCACCTGGATGCTTATCATGTTTCTTGCTTGTGCTTTCACTCTTCTCCTGAAATGCATTATATTTTTTATTTTTTATTTAGGAGTATAAACCCTCGGGAGCAAAATCCGTGTAAAAATATATCCCCAGGAGCACAGATTTGCTTTCTTTTGTGCTAGGAAAGGGTCTGGAAGTTGTAGAAACTAATAAATTATTGTTTATAAGAATGATAATTCCCGATGACATTGTTGGTAAAATTGATACACTCATAAACAGAGAAGAGCTGCCTTGTCTTGCAGATAAAGAGGCAGCTTGGGAAATCAGCTCACAACTGCCCCACAAAAGAGAGACAGAAGCCTGTAAGCTAAGGCTTTTGTCTTTTTACCCTGCTTTTTAAAATTCTGTTTCTCCGGATCCCAAATAGCCTGGAAGAATAAGAGCAAAACTTCCCTGTTTTTTCAGCATCACATCTCTCCCACCTGCATTGCAGCTCTGGCATAAACTGCACTTACAGCAGGTACCAACGAGAGTTCCACCTGTAGGGAATTGTGTCATATAAAGCAGAGATGGGGAGGCAGCTGCTGCCTTGCAGGCATTGTTTATTATTGTATTTGTTGTGAAACTGCCTCACACTGGGCTTTTCCTCTCCATTTTTTGTACCAGCCTGTTATCTCTAGTCTGACTTGGATGAGGAGCTCTTCTGGTCAGGAACCTTCTGTTTCTTTCCTGTTAGTGCAATGCCAAGTGTGAGGCAGCCCTGCCTCCAATGCTATAAATAAGAAGCAGCAAGTCAGGAAGATGCTGTGTGCTGCAAGCAGAAATTTTACAGTGTGGCTCAAAGATGCAAATACTCCTCCTGAAGCAGCTGGAGAGTAATTAAATCAATGGAGAAGACATGCCAGGTAATAATAAAATAGTCATGATACGTGATGCTGGCAGGTCTGCATCCTTCAGAATTATTTGCTGTTGTGAACATATTGTAACAACAACTGTGGTCAGAACTGCAACAAATCTCACAGATACATGTTGCTTAAGTTTTATTTGGAGAAAGAGAAATTGGAGACTGGGTCACATAGAAGCGAATGTGGTTATGTGCTAGCAGCCTGAGCTCCTGGTTGAGGTAGAACAGGGTTCTGATAGATGGACACGAAATATTCTGACCCCTGCACTGAGGACTCCCTCATCCTGAGAGCTGACAGTTTTCAGAGGGGACTTGTATAAACCTTTCCAAAATGGCATTCTAATTATTTGTTAGATTCTGCTTTTCTTGATTTTTATATATAGAACACCTAGTTCTGATCTTAATATTTTGAAATTTGTCATCTGCAGCTTCGTATGGGAATGAGATCACCATTTAATCACTCATGGTCTGCAAAAGTAAGTCTTGTTATTGATTATTGCCACCTTTCAGTCTTGATTAATGTTCTCTTTTTGCCTCCCACACTTCCTCACCCAGCTGCTGGACAGTGGGAGCAGTCTTGTGCTAGCAGTGCCTGTCTGGTTTTCTCTCTTGGATATCTGGATGTGCAAGTGAAGTTGAATCCAGACCTCTGAACTTCTCAGATTTCATGTAAGGCCCTGGAAAGCCATAAATGACTCTAGAGCCGGAGTCACTGTACAGTGGATGAAAACCTCCATGTGTGTGGAGCTGCGAAGGCAGGAGTCCAGCCCAGTGTCCCCTCCTGCTGCAGAAGCCCCTCAGAAAGCTGAGCTGTGAGCAGCAGAGGTGGGACCATCCCTCTGATGGTGAGGTCAGCGTAAGGAGATCAGCTCTCGGGCAGCAAAACCAGTGCAGGGGCTACAAAACCCAGCCAGGGTGTTCCACAGGGGCCTCAGCCCACTTCTCCTTGTCAGTGTGCTGGGAAATCATTCCCTTCACCTCTCCCATTCCAGCTGGGAGGAGATATTTGCCTGCAGTGTGGATTTGCTGTTTACAGGACCCACTTCAGCAGCACTCCCCCTTTCCACGGTCCTGCACAAGCCCTCGCGTTTTTCCTTGCCCGGTGGCCACATCCAGCCTGTGTCCTTACCTGTGAACCTCACCCTCCCAGCTTTGGAGCAGTTTCAGGGCCCTGTGATTGCACACTGTGAGGCAGACAAAAGCCCTGGACATCTTACAATTCAAAACATACTGCCTTGCGCTTCTCTTTTTTTTTTTTCCCTTTTGCGTTTGGAACAAATTGCCCAAATTAGAAACAGACATTGAACAGTGCGCAGTGGCTCTGCAGCTCTTCAAGAAAAAATACGAAACATTTGCAAGAAAATATTATTTTTTTGGCACTGTAGCTTGATCTATGGTTTTAATCCACATTTTCTCCATGTAGATATTTATTGCTGTGAGTGGAATAATTACCACCTGGAAATCTTTTATTAGACCAAAAAATGTTGAATGCTTCAATTTTCCAAAAATATGAATCTCAAAATCTCAGCCTCTACTTTCATTGGGACTATTCTGTGATTCTGTGTAGATTTAAGTGGAAGATGACAGCAGTGATGAAGAGTGGCACTGAAAGTAAATATAGTTGAAAAAGGGTTGCTGAATTTTCCTGCAATGAGGGTACAATGTGAAACACATCCACCCTTCAAAGCCCACCGCTGCAAGATGGAAGAGGCTGTGCCAAATAGACTTTGGGGCTGGCAGAGATCAATGTCTGGCTGAAATCACAAATTGTCCAGGGTGGTCAGCTGGCTTTGGCTTTTTAAGTTGCTATCCTGCTTCTTTGGTGTGACTCTCCCGGTCTTCTGCTGGGCCTCAGTCCCCATCCTCCTCCACCACTGGAGCCCCATTGCTGTAAAGCCCCATTGCCCCATTTACAGCCCCATTGCTGTAAAGCTGTGGGATTTAAGCATGGCACATCATCTCTAAAAAACAAGCCCTCCTCTGACAGGAGATTTTAGATTTGTTTCTCTGCTGGAAAATCTGCAGGCTTCTGAACATAATAAAAGTTGAAACTCAGAGGTGTAATTAGCAGATGTTGGATCTCCAGAGTCTGGTGTGTAAGAGGGGGCTGAGCTGGTTAGTCAGTAATTAGGAACATGGAGACTGGGGAGAGCAAAGCCAGCAGGAAAGCAGTGCAAGTGCACCCTGATGCTGTGCACCCTCTGCAGAGCCCTTCCATGCTCTTTCCAGCAGGAATCTTGCTCTGAGAGTGAGCCCAGTGCCACATGGTATCAGGAGTAGGATATGAAAGAGGGGAAGGAATTAAGCAGAAAAAGAGAGATTTGAAAGTGAGAGAAAGAGTGATAGCTCTTTAGGGGCTTTTAGAGCCTCTAAATCACACAGGCATTATTGCAGTTTCCTTGAAAAGCCTCACATCATGCCTTGGAACTTATATACAGTGCCCAGATTAATCATAAGGAAGCTCACAACTATTTTCTGGAATATTGCAGGAGTAGGAGCTATCAAAGTTTTTAATGGCACGAAGCCAAGCCGGGGTGAGAGGGCAATCCATGCAGTTACAGAAAGTAAGTTGAAGGAATATTGCACTCACAAGGAAACTTGAACTTTTGAAAGACACTGGTTTCACATAAGAATGCAGAGGGAGGAATCCTTTGAAGAATTTTTGGCTGATCTTAAAATAACAGATCAGTCAAGTAGCTATGACATTTCAGAGATTCCATTTTAGAGGATCAAATCAAAGATCCAAAGATACAGAAAAGATCCCAGGAAGGTAGGATCAAAAAAAAAAAAAAAAAAGAAAAAGGTATCTGTTTAGTCAAGCTAGGACAGTTGTAAGGGACAATATGGAAATACTAGAAAGGGAGAAGGACATGCTGTCTGCAGAAAAGGAAACAAGAAAAATTTAAAGACTCTTCAGAGCTGTCTGCAAATAGCCAAAGTGAAATATGTGAAAATTCATAGATTCACCTTATGTTCAGGAGTTTAGAAATTCTGCAGCAGCTATAGGAAATGCAGTTTTTCTGCAGGACCTTGCAACTGGAAAAGCAGAGGAAAGAGAGAACACCCTCCATATCCCCAGATCTATGTGATGGTGCACAAACATGCAATACACAAAATATCACAAAGAAATGCTGAGCAAAAGCTTCAGAAGTGGGCTGCTAACTAAGAAGAAACAACCTCTAAATTAAAAACTGGTGCTCAGTCACTGTTACCTCCAAACACACTGCAAAATATCTGGCTCAGGAACCTCCCCATGTAGAGGAAAGATTATTGAAATGAGGGTTTCTAGCAAGAGTCTGATTTGTATCAAAGGATTGAATGATCTTAATCTGAAAAAGATAAACAGGGTAGTTTAAATTTATAGGCAGAAAGAGTTTGTTTTTTTTTAAACATGCCTGTTCCTGGGATTGGTTAAAGCACTGAGTTGAGGAAGGCTCCATAAACACAGGAGATCAGCACCCAGAAATTTTTAGTGTCAGAGAAAAAGGAGATACTGAATGTAGAGCTGTGTTTTCACAGCAGTGTGTGCTGCCAGGAGCATCCCTCTGGTTGTGAGAGAGAAGCTCATAAAGGAGCTGGATTCTTTAGGAGTAATAGTGGGGAGTTTGAAAATGAGCTAGGTAGCAACAGCAAGATGAAAAGAGAAGTGGCTGAGATTGCTCTTGGGACCAAGTATCTGTTTCAGGACAGCCACTGTCCTGCAAAGGATGTTTTCGGGTGAAAAGGCTGCATAGCTGTTTACAAATATCAGTCATTTTTTTACAAAAATTAAAAATCCAGATTGTTCTGCTGGATCTAAGCAAACCTCCTTGTGTCTGACAAGGTGTTTAACATCTTGCATTTTTAGACTGCTGGACAAGAGGTTTTGCTTTCAAAGACTTCCTTTAGGCTTTAAGTTCCTTCTTGAGTTTTCTCATGGAAGGCCAATCACTTGAAGAAAGTGTCCTGCTTAAACTGAGATGTCAAGTAGAGTGAAAACCAGTCAGAAGTGTGAGAAAACCATCTGAGGGCCTGAGAATGTGATTAGACAAAAATTCAAATGTAAGGGAGGAGAAATATCATAAAAGATTAATTGTCAACAATAGAAGCTCGAGTCACTACAAAAATATCACCCACAAAGATAACAAAGGTGTCCAGAGGCCACTTAGCACAGGAATGTTACATGAGAGTTCATTTCACACAGCAAATCTCTGCAAGCAGCTTTTGATTTAGTACACAAAATGGACATACTGAGCTGTAAATGTGGGAAATGAATTCCCAAATTAAAAGCATTAATAAAGACAACCCCTGGGCTTACATATAGTGGCACTAGAAGACACTCAAAGTCTTCAAAAGATGGCTTACAGGCAGTATTATTTAAAAAAAAAAAAGAAGAGAGAGAGAAAAAATAAAAGAAAATAAGGAAATGTGTGGCCTGTTTCTAGGACAGCTGTCAAAACCAGGACTGGGGCACAGGCTGAGAGCAAAGCTCTGGCTCTCACTAGTATGGAATATTTCTATAATCAGCAGAGCTCTGGCTCTGCTCTCTGGTTGTAAGGAATGTCACATATTTGCTAATTCACCTGTATGGTCAGAGCTGAGACAAACCACTCTGCAGGCAAAGGAAAGACCAGCTTCCAGAATGTAAAATTAGCATGACTTTTAGTGGTTTGGGGTGGGGTTTTTTTAGGTAAAACCTAAAAACCTATTCAGCCTGATAAAAAAGTTAAGGTTGGAGAAATACCTACTGATCAAAGACACTTTACAGAGCATTCAAGGAGTCTCCAGATATTTTGAATACAACGCTGAGCTGAGCCAATACTGTTAAAATACAATTGAACTTAGCTGTGTAGCTGAGCAGTAATCCATACTTTTCAACAAAACTTGAGAAAAATGTTGAAAAATGGTTTCTTGCCAGTGAAACCTGGTTAAGGGGAGAGTTAGTCCACATAACAGAGAAAGGTACAGTGGAGCTGAAGCATGTAATAAATAAACTGCTAACAACCCACCTAAGCCATATCATAATTCTGACTTTTTTAAGGTGGGTGATTCCATACACAATGGTGTTTCCTGGACCCTGAGGGCTATGAGGAAATTACTCTTTGTTCCTATGAAGTGCAAAGCAAACTCCAAAAGTCTGGATTCTTAGGAGAAAAAATAGGCAAGGAAAACAGATTGTCCTTGTAAAGGCTAGACTGAACTTAAAACTTCTTGAAAACAAATAGAAAACCAAGGATTCTGCAAAGCTGAGAGGAAAACAGCTGAGAACAAAGCTGAGAGGCTTTTGATTGAGTCAAGGTGCAGAGAATCACATTGCTTGAGTTTTCAAAGTTTGATCAAAGTCCCTGAGGTCAGTGAAATGTAAGTGACAAAATGAAGGGGGAGGAAAAGTCAAGACTTTGAGGCTTGAATTTAATCATTTAAGAAGTGATATCTCAGAGAGGTTTGAAGGCCCTGATCTGAAGTCCAGCACATGGGCATGGATCAGGGCATGGGTCCCATGGGCATGGGATTGTTCTGCTCCAGGTTTTGGTGAAGTCCAGTAGGTTTTGTTGAAGCTGTCCTGCTGTGTCAGAGTTTCAGGAGCCTCAAGAATTGCAGAGAGTTATGATGCTGAATCCTTATAATTTTAATGGCTGTAGTGATAATAAACATTTTGTAACTCTGATCAGGACAGGCTTTAAAAGAGAGAATTATGTTTTGCATCTGCTGCTTTGAATCTCCCAAGTAGTATTTCTTTATAACAAGAGGCCCAAGCCATACAATTCCATGTACAAATTAAATGCAGGGGATATTGGATTTAAAGTTTATTTCTGAACAATGTGGCAGTCTTTGAATAAATGAACTTACCACACACAGATAAAAAAGCTCAAAATCTTTCCCTGACCCTCCACCCCTATTCTGTGTATTTGTTTGTATCCTTTTGGCCCATTTAACAAAGGAGCTAAAACAAACTTCTGCTTTCTTTCAGGAATAAATTCAGGGATGACTTCCAAGATTTCAATAATGCCTTTCATAATGGATAAAATTAGACATGGCTATGTAAAAATATTTGGCCTGCACAGGACATTAAAAGAATTCAAGCCTTATCATGATGATGATGATTTCAGCAGTTTTCTAAACAGGTTTGTTTGATTATGTCCTTAGGACCTCTTTGTTCACACCCACCAAAGCCTATAAGCTTCTAGAGTGTTAAGTAAATGGAAAAACTCTGTTAAAACTAATGGAGATACCCACATGTTTAAAACTGCAGATGTGTGGAAAATATTTTTGTATAATGGATTGATTTTGTGGGGAAAAAAAAGTTAAATGGCGTCTTACTTTCTTTTTTTAAGTACTCTTTGAGTACGTACATTTGTTTGTTAGTTTGTTTCACTTATTTTATTTCAGTTTAACTGAGCAAGGGTGTGCAACATCTTGTTCAAAATGCAAACACAATTATATCAGGTTATCAGAAAACATTATCTTTCAAATGATCCACTGCTGCTGCCATGACAAGCTGTCCTTTTAATTGTCTGTATTAATATGAGAAAGAAGGAAAATCTCTGTTGTAGAAGCTGAAGAACACAAAGGACCTGCTCCAACACTGGGTTCTGCAGTTCTCTGCACCAAGCCAGCCCCCAGAGGTCACATGCCTGGCAGCACTGGGTTTTGTTCTCCAGTGCCTGCCACACCAGACTCATTTTTGAAATAAAATTAACAAAGTCTTTTCACAGTTCACCTTTAATTGGGTGATCAACTTTTTATGAATTGAAACCTTAATAGGAATCTGCTGCTTGTTTCTTTCTCAAAGACCTCTTGATGATAAACACCTCCATTCATTGTAATTTTGTGCAGATTATTCCTTTCTTGATCCAAAATAGTCTTTTCTAAATAATACAGAGTAGATTAGCATATGCATTTAGTTTTATTACTAAAATTTTAATGCCCACTTGGCAATTTATTTCTCCACTGAAATGGAGTTGATTATTTCCTTTTCCACACACTGTCTCCAATATTGGAGCCAGCTTGACACGGGTAGTATGTGGGAGTGCTGTGCAGCTGCAAGATGCAAAATCAGGGCTCTTGAATGTTTTTTTTTCTTACTAGCAGATATGGGGTCTATAGTTAATTTCTTTTCCAGCCTGTTTTATAAAGCTTCCTCTTTGTTTTACTGGCTCTCCCCATTAATTAGACATTCTTGTAACTGGATATTCTGGTGATTGGTAGCTGAGGCATTGGTCCCTGGTGATTTACTGTGGAAACAGATGATAAAAGTGTGTTACAGTAATTCATTTTTAAACAAGAAAATCGAGGTTGTGTGGTGGGGCCATCTCCTCTGTCAAATCTTGGCTCTCTAGGACTTGCCATTACCATAATTCTAACAAAAAAGCTGAGTGCAAGACTGAAAAAAACCTGCAGGCTTTCCCCTGCAGCATAGGAATTGTCTGCCTAACACATGTGTGTGAAGAACTCATGGTTCTGATAATTGGCTATAAAATTATTAAAGTCTTTTATAAACCTCTCCAAAGATGATAACTCTGAAGTCAGTCTGGAATAGTTCCATGGCAGCCAGTGGATCTGTATCAAACATGCCTGGTGTAAATTGCATTCTGGAGACTCTCTGGTGATCTTTCAAATTCCACACCAGGAAATTCCACAGTCTGGCTGCACTGGCTTAATACAGGGAAAATGAGGGCAGAGCAAGCCCCTGCTCCTGTAACCATTATGGTGATGAACTCTACAAGTTCACTGGGCTTCTTTGGAGTCCTTGTTTAAAATATATCAGGTGACTTTTCATTAAGAAACAACAAGTCACAGGCCAGTGAAAGTAGCTTTTCATGTAATGGCCACTGCTATTCATCTTGTCTTAAATTTTCATGCTAAATAACTTTTAGAGTCACATATTTTATGTATAAGTGAAGCTTGCCTGAATTCCAGTCCTTCTAGTGTAAAATATGCAAATAAAAATTAATTTAGTTTGGTAACATAGTCCTCTGCAAAAAAAAAAGTCCATTCCCAAATCGTATGCAATATCTCATGATTCCCCTTGCTGATATCTGATGCAAAAACATATTCACTGTTGTTACCTGGAGCTATCTGCAGTCAGCTCTGCATCCCACTCCATCTCCAGTGTGACAGAACTCAGAATTCTCCAGTGTCTCTGATCCAGCAGATGTTTCAGGTGACAGACAGAAATTTGGGAAGCTCTGAGTGCAGCCTGCAGAACCCATGGGCAGGGCTCCCAGGTATGGGATGGTCTCCCTGGTATGGGATGGGCTCCCAGGTATGGGATGGTATCCCAGGTATGTGATGGACTCCCAGGTATGGGATGGTGTCCCAGGTATAGGATGGGCTGTCATGTATAGGATGGGTCCCAGGTATGGGCTGGCCACAGGAGAGAAGCCCTTGCAGGACACGTCACACACGAGGCACTGGCAGCAGGGCCAAATGCACCAGCCCTCTGTGCAGCTCTCTGAGCACCCCAAAGAGGGCAGGGCCTGTGCCTGGGGCAGTGAGGCTGAGTGAAGTGCAGGTTGAGAAAGAAGTCAAACCCTTTGTCATAACCATAGGCAGAAACGTTGTATGGAATAAAATTTGGTTATTTCCTCTGTGGTAGAGAAATTGTGAGTATAGATTTGTGTTGCTACGTCCACCAAACCAAGCACAGACAGGTTCTGGATATCACAGTGCAGGTCTGGCAGCAGCTTACAAGGCTGTCTGTGGTTCTGCTGCTTCCTCTCAGAATGATCACAAGATTCAGGAGGGTTAAGCAGCACTTCAGCATCTGCGAGTCAAAGATGTTTTTGTAAAGCTGAAAGGCAAGGGCCAGTAGCAGCACTTAGCACCAAGAACATCCATTCCTCACCAGAGTCCATTAGACTGTGTTTGCTCTGTGATGTGAAAGAGAATTCCACAGACAAAGCTGGGAGGCTGCATGTCCTCCAGCCTCATCGGGGATGGTGATCCCATCAGTGAATGGGGATCCAAACACTGTGCTGAGTTTAAAAAGCAAGGAGCTATTGCTGATGGACAGGAAAGTTTCACACTTGGGCCCAGGCTAAAGTAGGTTTCCTCCCCTGGATCTGCATCTGAGACTGTGGTTGAATTTAAATGACTGGATGGGTATCTTAAACCTGATAAAAAAGCTTGGGCTGGAACTAACAAGATTTATACACTGACACCACAAGCATATCCTGAAGTGCTGCTGCAGTACAAATAATACATCATAATAATTAATCAATTCAGACAACATGAGATAATGATTTAAAATCTTTGATATCTCATTCTGTGTTTCTTCCTTAGCTTAGGAATCAGCATTCATGAGAGCAAGCTCTCTTATTTTGATTTCCTGAGAGCAATTGAGGATGGCAGAGCATCTGAATACCAGCAGAAACAAAAGCAGGCTGCACCACCTGCAAGTTTTGCAGAGCTCAGCTTAGAACAAACCCTAATAAAGATAAAGGAAACAGTTACTTCATCTTAGGATTTGTTGTATAAGGTAAGTTTCATCTTATTTAATGTCTATTTTTTTCTGCCTGGCTGGGTACTACCCCAAAGACTTCAAAACTTTTCTGCTATTGAGTGCTACCAGCAACCTTGGCCTATGTAGAAATACCATCTTCTGAAAACTGGAGGCTTCTTAATTGATTGTATTCTAGTAATTCCACAAAGCAAACATATCAAATCAAGCCTAGAGGTGTTGTGACAGTAAGATTTGGAAAGGAAAAAGCAAACAGGAAATTATCAGGACCTTCCTCTCTCCCAAAAAAAACCAAACCCCTTTCCTCCTCTAGTTGTCTGTAAATTGTGTCCCAAGCCTGTAAATATCACATCTTCCAAACAGATCTGTTGATTTTTCTAGGCTGAGACCTGTTATAACTAGATACAACGTGCTACTGCAGGCAGGCATTATGATTTTATCAGGCAAAAGAAGCATGTAGCAACTGAGAATAAAGACATCTGATCAGATGTGAGCACATTTTAGTGGTTGCAGAAGTTACCACCTGTCACCTGGGGCTCTGCAAGTACCTGCATTTATGCTCTGGGCCATTTCTGATTCTGACACAGACAGATAAGGTGCATTAGCTGTCAAGCAGCATGTTTCCTGGTTTCCCCACCTGTAAAATGAGAACAAAAAAAAAATAACCACTTCTCCCTAGAATTTGGAAAGCTCGGTTGTGTCAGTCTAGTGAAATGCAGCAGCCTCTAGAGGAAATAGCTCTTCCTGCCACAGCAAGATTGTTATCAAGCATGGGAAAGAATAATCAAAAAAACCTTGAAGAAAATGTTGCCATCACAAGGAACTCTAGAGCCATGTCATCTGCACCTGCAGTTGCAGGCCCAGTTTAAGCTCATGTTTTAGAGGCAGACCCTGCATTCCCAGCAATGTGGTCCTGCCTTCTGCCTTGGTCAAATCCAGCACTTTTCTTCTGGCCCTCTGACCTGGGTCAAGGAACATCAACATGATAAAAGCCTGAGCAGTTGTGTGTGGCCATGGGGGACCTGCAGCCTGCACAGGAGAGGGAAGGGAACAGCCCCTGGGAGGATAATGGGGATAGAAACTCCCTGACATCAATGGCTTCATTTTTGAAACCTCAGTCTGTGAGTCAGAAATAACACAGCTTTCTACAAACACACTGCTAGGGAGATCCCTGGAACTAGAACCCAAAGAAAAGAGTTCCACAGAGATGCTGCTGCTTTACAGAAATCTCTTTTCACACTATCTAGAGACTCCAGGAATGCTTGTTCCAAACTTATCGGGGTCACATTGCCACAACTTTGTTCCACAACAAACTGGCCCACAGCTTTTCTAGACTTTGGTATTTCTGCCACTCTCTTGAACTGCTCTCTCAAAACTTCTGCTGCTGCAACTCTTCCCTAAACTGTTTCCCCTGGGAAACCTCTGGAATACTCCCACAAGGAATAGGCTGGGAATTTCGTGCAAGGGAGGATGAGAAAAAAGTAAGCCTTCAAGATGAGCTGAAGTTAATGAGGATGAAAGGCTATTGAGTCCTTTACATGGTGTGGGGGAACAAAAGGCAAATTGAATATGCTCAGGTTTAATTTTNATTATTTAAGGCAGCCCTCTAATATTTTTGTTTGCTTCATCTCTTGTCTTAATGACTACCTTTTCTGGAATGTTTGGATATTGCTAAAATGCCTTTAAGCTTTTACTGCAGGTTGTTTATTTCCACACTTATATTTACAAACATCACAGGACCAAAAACTATTTTTGGCTCATTTCAACAATTGCAACTTATTTTAAAATAAAAGAAAGGTTCAAGTTAAATGTGGTTCTGAGAAATGTGTTTTGTTTCTTCATGTAAAAAACACCTGCAATTAAAAGGCATACGGATCTCAGGTGTTTCCATGTGAACTGCTAAATGGTACCAAAAAAGACTGCTCTTTTGGAATGTCTAGGTTTGCTTAAATAATTTGAATTCTTGCTTCTCGGGCATTTTTCACTGTTGGAGAAAAATGACAGTGGAGTAAGCACTGGAATTTCAGCAAGTACTTGGCCATTTCCCTTTTAAACGATGAGACAAAGAGTTCAGGCACTTCCTCAAGAACCTCCGCTTTTGTGAGTATTTCACAGTACACTGGAAAGTGTCCTGAGAAATACAAACCACCTCAGACATCAGAAGAGCCACCAAGCTATAACACATTTCTTTAAAAGATGGGATTGGATGTGTTAGCAATAATTGACTAAGCATGTGATTCACATATATTCACATATTTTCAAAAAGTCACAAATATTTCTGTTGACTTCTATTTAACTCCACAAAGCCCTTACCCTGTTTCAAACTGCTGTAATAAGTTAAGTTGTACACTCAGATTTTGGTCTGGACATGCAGCAAGCTGGAAGCATGACCATGAATGCAGCCAGATCACCCCATGTGGGTGATACAGGACATGGCCTACCCAAAAATGCCAAATGATTCCTGATGGACTGGCAGGGGCATACAGAAAAATGAGTGGAGTGGGAATCCCACCAGGTTCTTGGTGCCAAACTAGAACAGCAGAGTAGGTGTAGCAGGAAGGTCAAATACAGAGATTAGTCAAAAAAAATGAAAATCCTGACAGAGAAAATCCTGACTGCTGTCATGGGCAGGGTCTTCTAATGTTCTGAATATGAGAGTTGCAACAACTCAAATCAAACCAGATTTACTGTTTCTCTGTGCAGAGGTCAGTGCCAACAGCGTCTCACTTGGTGCAGATTGCAGGAGCAGATCCCTCAGTTCATAATCATGTCCTGTTATCAGTGCAGCCATCCTTATCACGTTTGCAAATAACAGGAACATTATTGAATGTGTAAACCAAAGAAGTCTCTGTCCTGTTAATTTTCACAGTCCTTTCTTCTGGCTTCTCCCCTCTCAGCCTGCTTTCCCAGTGGGAAGCAGGTGTGAGTAGATCTGAGTGTTCAGGAGCCCAAATGACCTTTCCTTGCAGCTCATTTCTGAACCTGGCTAAGGATGTGAAAGTTGTTTATTAGAAAAGAGTATTAACTTACAGTTCATGTCCTAAGAAAGGAACCATGTTTCATTTTTGAAAGTATAAGTAAAATGAGAAAAAAATAATAATCATCATCCAATGGCAAACTGTACCTCTCTATTGCCATGGCAATGCTGGAATGTTGTGCTAAACAGAGCTATACAGCTATTAAACCTCCTGTCATAAATAAGAAGCTGGAAAACCAGTGAGACCTGTCTCAGCCTCTTCAAATCCTGAGTCAAAGTCTGTCAGGTATCAAAATTACAGGGCTTGAGTGATGCACAAGAGAAGGAAGAGGAAGGACCACAGGTTTGAAATGAAGGAAAATCCATAAACAGCTCCAAAAGTTTCCAGTATGTTTCTAAAGGTTTGTAATGTTTTACAGGCATTTGTAGCTGGTTAGAGACTTTGTGTGTCAGTTGGCAATAGGCAGTTTTACCAAAGTGCTTATTGTAAGTGTAGCTGTATTAAAAATTTTATAAGGTTGCTTAAATGTATTTTATTCTCTGTAAATTCAGCATTAATATTTATAGTAGTGCAACTGTTACTTTGTCCATAATAATAGTTATTTAAAAAATAGCTGGGGACTTAAAAATATTTATGCTTTCAGCTTATGGAAATTAAAACGCAGTCTTAGCAAATAGATTTCATAGCTCTCATGTATGAAATGGTGGGATATTTTCTAGAGGTTTGCAAATGCCACATTTCCCCTTTCTTGCTTTTATGCTGGAATAAATTCAGTAAGTTTCAACTGAGTCATATCAACAGAAAGACCAACTGAATGAGCTATAACGTGCCTGTATAATTATTGAAAGAATCTATTTTTGTCCTGTAATACTGACCCACCAGCAAACTCTCGGGCTACCTTTAGAACAGGCAGCTGCTTTTGTTAGGGCATGGTTGGCTGTGATGTCCTCTCCTCCTCCAAGGAGGTGTTAAGCATCCTTAACAGCTCATCAGGCTGCACAGTGGGGTCAAAAACTCTACAGGACTGTGTGTTTTTACATGAAGTCTCTCTTAACAGTCCTCCAAGACCCCCAATACTTTGCACCTCAACTCAGCAATAAAACAAGATGCCTCCACATCTTTTAAGAGCTACTTGGTCCATGACAGGCTGGAGCTTGAACTGCTTTCTAAAATACTGAGCGTTCACCTTGAACAGCTTGTTGGGCTGTGTTAGTGGTAGAACGGCTAAATCCATCATTAAAATCCAGAATTAGTCCATAAGGAAACATTTTTGAAAAGACAAAGCAAATACAAACCAGGTTTGCAGTGCTGGTTCAGCTTTCCAGCTGCTCTGAAATCCTTCGTTTTCATTTTGGGTTCAAACCAGCATTTCCCACCCACACCTTTAGAATTTCATCCCACCCTGGTTCACATGTATTCCTGGGCTCCTGTGCAGGTTGTGAGAAAAGGCTGCTTGTAAAATTTTTCACTTCATCCAAACACTCTACAGTTCTAGCCTGTAAAGCATGTATGTAAATTAATGAGGTATGCAACTCATTCAGGCACATTAGGAAAACTGATCATTATGCTATACAATTTGATCACTAAAGTATATTAAAAAGTAACAAGTAAAGCATGCAGCTTGATCATTAAAGTATGGAAAATTTACTGAACTAGTAAAGTATGAGCCTGGGATGACTTTTGTCTCACATGGCACCTCATAAATAAAATCCATAACCACAAAGGAAAACATTCACAAACCCAAAAGCCATACAGATTTAACTTTTGGGCTTTTTTTCCCTAGAAAACAGCTGAATAAGGAGAGATGAAAAAAATCTTGTGGAAATTATTTCTAAATGTTTCATGTGTCACGTGGATCTTCTGATGGCTTTGACATATGTTGATGAGCTTTATATTATGATTAACTTTCCAGAATAGACATTACAGCATCTGTATCTGAGCAGGATGCCCACTGAAATACATCAATATAGAGCTGTAAGGCTGCACTGTACAAAAATAGAATTAAATAAATGTAAAGCTTTTTGAGCAGTGTGATTGCAGCTCAGTATTCCAGGAGGAAAGAATCATGGTTAACGACATTTAGCTTGGATGCTGCCAGCTAACTGCAGAGGAGCAGACAGACAGGGCACTGGCTTAGGTGGGATTCCATGAACCACCAGTGAATTCTCTAAGAATATTTGTAAAAATGCAGCTCCTGGAGCTATGAACACCCACTTTGCTTGGCTGGCCTGCCAGTCTTGTGATTAGTAAGGCCTGAGTGGAGATCTTCTGGTCTGGAGCAAGTGGCAAATGCTGTCAGAGCTAATGAAAGCTGCAGTCGGGATTCAGGCTTCCCCCGGAACAGAACGTCCTTCCCCACTGTGAGCTGTTCCAGAGGTGGAAGCACACAAAGTAAAGAGTTAAAAGCACTAATTCAGGGCATGCTGGTCAGGCCTAGAACAGCAAGGTGTTAATCCAGGATCAGCACAGCTGCCTGGAGAGGGGAATGTACGGGAAAAGGATGGATTATGATCAAGGCCAGACAATTAGTGTTTAGCCTTCTGGAGCAGAGGCTGCTGAGTGATTTGCTGGAAGCAGAGTGGACCTTCCCCTGTCAAATCCAGCAGTGAGCAGAGAGGGCAGGTCAGGTTGAGATGACAGGCAGAAGTGACAGATTACCACTCCTGCCTGTCCAAGGAGAGGAACTGAGCTAACCAGGGGTCTGTTCACACTTGTGTCTTTCAGCTGACAAAGGGAATTACTGGAATGAATGGAAACAGATTAAGCAATGCTTTTGTTTTTTAAGAAAAAGTCTTTTCATCTAAAGTTATGACATTTGGAAATCAAATTGAATTCCAAGACTTTGCAGAAAAATTTGCAGAATATTTCAATATCAAATCAGGCATTTGGCTTAGCTTCATCCTGAACTGTTTCCACACCAAATTCTCTATTTTTGTTCATGTTTATCTTCCTGTTCTGAGTTTCTCTGCAGTCTGTCTCATGCTGCCAAGTGCCTTCTTCAGCAACTGAGTGCCTTTTGTTTTCAACCAGTGCCATCTAATCTGCAAGCCTGCAAAACTGCAGGCTTGTCTGTTCATCCATAATGCTCTTCCTGCTCTGCTTGGACCAGCACCTGAGAGAGGATTCATCCTGTACAGTAAGTCTGCATCTCTTGTTGAAGTCTGTGAGAATTGTACCTCCAGGTCCAAGGACTGAAGTTCTTGCTATTCCTAAATCAGCAGAGAGGACAGTGCTGACACACCAGCTCCATGAAAGGAGAGTGGCTGTGCTGTGACTCCCCAAACACCCATTCACTTGCAAGCAACTAAATGCACAGAGTGCAACTCTGCACTGAATCTGTAGAGCTCAAAACCCCCATGCAATGGAGAAGCGACGTCCTCAGACTTTCTACAACCCTACTTCCTAAATTCAGGTTACTATCCCAGCCCTGCCTTCAGATGTGGGGGCCTGAAGTTGATGTTGTTGACCTGTTCTACTGTGAAATTGCAGCAGGAATATGTAAATAGCCTCACTGTGGCTTCTATTTTTTTACCCCCTTCTACATGTACTTAATATTTCATGGTTATTTAATACAGTAGTTATTTTAATTGCATTTAGTAGAATGTAGGGGTTTTTTCCAGGCAAGACAGAGGCATATGAGCCACCTTTGACTCATTGTGTCAAATAATTTTGTCAAACTGTTGTATATTTTGCATATTCCAAACACTCCCAAGAATATCTTATCCTGCAAGTGCAACCTCAAAGCCATCAATCTGTGCGCTGCAAAGATTTGGTCGAAAGGAAAAAGGTCCATTACAGAATGACCCTCAATGGAGTTTTCATCTTTTGCTTGTAGCTGGGTTTATTATTGCAAGCTCCTGTTGCACAGCAGCTATCAAATCCTCAACAGGTGTAAATCAGCACTCGGGTTAATGGAGCCAGATTGATCACTGCCAGGTGAGGGTACAGCTCTACATGTAAACCAGGGATAAAATGCAAGTTTCTCTACAGTGCTGACACTCTGAGAGCTGGAACAGGCTGGCTGGCAAATTACTGATTATATGAACATGAGAACAAAACACATTTCCACCCCAATCCATGCTCAGGCAGCTAAGCCTACTGCTTCCACACATCTTTAGGGAAGAGCGTTTATATAAAATAACTTGAAGATATATGCTGGGAGGCTAAAGGAGGACCCATGGGCTAAGCTCAGAGGCCTCTAAATCTATGTGAGCTGTCAAAAGGGTGATTCCTTCTGGTCAAGGTCATTCTCACGTACAAAGAGGAAAATGCATTTTATTTTGGGGGAAGATACAAGGGCCTTCTTATGTAAGCTGTTTCCCAAGGTCTTTGCTTTCTGACCTTTTTCAGAGAGGGAAGGTCAGACTTGTGACAGGGCAATGCAATTCTGGACAGGTCCAGAAAAATTCTAATTTATCTTGATGTACTGATTTACTAACTAATTAAGAATTCCTCTTAACAGAAAAATCTTCCAGAAACAGGAAGGAGCTGCAGGAATGGAGCTTCACTGAGCAGGTGTGGGTGGTGGAACCTTCTTTTATTACTAATCAGCACAGTTATGCCATTTATAGAAAAGGACACGAGGCTGTGCAGGAACTTTCTAAAGAAGAAAAATACAGCCCTGCTTTGAACAGCAAGTGAGCTACCTAAGGTGGCCCATAAGAAAATCCATGGCCCTGGATTCTGAAGTAATACACAGAGATTGCTGGGGTGAATTGGGCATGTGGCAGTGAATGGCCAAAAATCACAAGAAGGAGAATAGCCCCTTTTCTATCATGCAGAAATTCTACTATACATGTCCTGTACACACTGCTAGGGAAAACACTGCACAGCCCTGAAGCAGCTCATTCCTGCTGCTCCCTTTCATCCATGAGCTGAGACTCAGACAGAGAAACCCACACTGTGTCCAAGGTTAGCTTCAAATGCAGAAATTCCACTTAAATATTCCAGTGCCCTGTCCAGAGTCTGAGATTTTCATCTCCAGCTCCATTATTTCAGCTAAAGGGGATTATTTTAACTCATGGATGATGGAGTCAGGGATATACACTGAATGTACATGGTACAGGAAATTTCCATCCATGGTTTGTAAGAACAAATGATTTAATTTTTATTGGCTCTCCAAGCATTTTAAGATCGAAGTGCGCTAGGTCTCCTGAAATAAACAAAAAGTTCTTGAGATAAAATAAATCAGGAAAACTTGCATTTACAAAATATGTTGCTTTAAAAGATTACAGAAGTGGCACTTTCCCCAAGACTTCATTAGAAGAATTAAAAGCAGCAGTTCAGTGCTTATTAGTTGCAGCAATGTCAGGCAGGCTGAAGGCACACTGCAATTTTCATTTCTATGGCACAGTCCAGTTTTCAACCTGCATGCACGATTCCACTTCTCCTATTTCTTCTCTTCACAATCCAACTGTAATACCTATCCCACATGCATGTTTTCTCTAAAATAATGCTGAAATAGTGATTTTTTTCAGTAATACTGAAAAGTGATATTTGTATCTCAAGATAGAGGAGGTTTTTTTCTGATTAGGAAGCAGGTTTCTTGCAGTTCTGTAAGAAACATATTTTCTTTTCCATCCAGTTATAATGATCACATGAGATGTGACAAGGAAACAGGAGCGCAGGACCAAAAGCCATCTGTTTCTTTTTTGGAATTTCATATTGCATGGAGCAAGAAGGTGGCAAAGATTCTATGCTTCGGCATGCGGGCATAAAATGCAATCGTAATATTTAACATGCTGTAAAGAAATAGCTTTGAACCAAAGACTTTTTTTTGTTGTTGCTGTTTTTACCAGGACATCTTACCACAGTTATAGTAAAACTGGCTGCTACTTGTGTTTGTGAAAACTTTGCTTTCAAGATATTTTACATATTTAGTTTAGACAGCACAGTGGGTGGAAAGTCAGCTTTCATTCCCAAAAATAAGCAGCTTCTTCTTCAAAATTCTGATAGTGTTTTTTTAAATTTTTATTATTCTCATTCTTTGATATTGTGTCACTCTTGAGACTTATTTTATACTTAAAAGTTAGTTTAATTTTTAAAAACTGAAGTTTCTAATTCTGGAGGTTGAATGCAAATGTTGAAAAGATTTCACTGATGTTTAACTTTATGAAATGTAGCCTTTCGCATGCAGTTAGATTTTTGGCTTTTTAAGGTGTGTCCATAACACAGCCTAGCAGTTCTTTACTCTGCAGTTTGTTAAAACCAACTGCCTTTTGTCTAATTTATTTTTGCCTGCCATATAACCTTCTCCTGTATTTACCCAAAGTGTTCATTTCCACCCTGCAGAACGCATAACGTGAGTTTAGTCAGTAATAAGCTCCAGTGGCAGATTTTAAAAACCATACTCCAGTGTTAGATTTTAAAAACAGGGGATTATGCTGGCATTAACACACTTTCTTCCACCCCTTCTCACTCATTCTGGACCTTTGCAGCCTTCAGCTGCATCATTTCACCGCACTGACCCTGCTGTGGACAACCAGATTTAAAAGTACTGCCCTAAATATACCTGAACTTAGAAAGCAAAGGGACATAATTGCCCTCTCTTTCATCTCAGGACTGAAGGGCCTTTTCAATCAAAGAGATTTCCACTGCTTGCTAAAGACTATTCAGATGAGAAGAATACGTTTGGGATTTTTTGGGGGGCTAGTTAGCACTCACTTCCCTTTTTTCTGCATTAACAGAATAACCCTCTTTGTAAGATCACCGAATGTTTTTAGACCAAAATTTTTTAGTTGAGGTCAGTCTTGGAATCCTGTGCTTTTGTTGGCCTGTCACCAGGCTTGTAATCTATTTTTTCTCCTTAACTACTTGCATAGCCCCTTTTCTCTTTTGTAGTGCAAGCCAGAATTCGTGGAAGCAGGTTTTACTGCCTGCGGGATCTCAGAGGCCACCTTCTCCATGGATATTTCCCTCTTCAGCTGGCTAAATGCCACACCAACAATTTATAATTTATTCAGGGGATCCATTAGTGATTCTCTGTGTATGTTTCTTGTCTAGACTGAGGAAGGGCAAAAAGTCATTCTGCCTAAATCTGCTTGGGAGCTGTCAGGGAGAGCCATCCTCTCACAGACACCAGAAGTACTGACTGCTGGTTTTTACACAGTTGCAATAGAGTTTCAAGATATTTACTCTTCTAAAGATAATACAGTATCAAAAAGAGGAGTTCTGGGATGCATGTAACTGACATTTCCAGTGGCTGAAGAACAAGTACGAAAATTATATTATTTTGTCTTGTTAATTTAAGTGTACAACTGGGCAAATTGGCTGTGGCTAGAGACATGTGTTTGCATACTCCTGTGTGTAGGCAAAGCAGTTTAAAAATTTGGATGAAATGGAAATGTTTTCAGACTATCATTCCATGAACATTTGTTGCTGCATTTGTGTGAGATTACTTTTTTCCTTATCTCTGAGTATGGTTATGAACTATGATAATGACAGGGTTTCTGAAGCAAAGTCACAGAGATGCTATTGCTAATAGTGAAGGTGTGAATTTAAAGCACAGTGGTTCTCTTTCTCTAGCTCTTTGTCTGTGTATTTTCTATCTTTAAAGTTTCCTTTTTTCAATTTAAATTAATCCACTTCCAGTTGATGGGGGGGAAAAGCCTGGGATAAAAAGTATTTCCATGGGAGCTAATGCAAATTCTTTTTTCCCAAGAGCTATTTTGTCCTGCCCTCCTTGTACAAAGAAAGGGGTGGGTATTTGGTAATTCCTGGCCACCTCTCAGCTACTTTTACTGGTTAAAGATTCCACCAGATTAGCATTAATAGTTCACATAACCTTAAAATTAGCATGAGTTGCTGAAGTCAGGGCAGCACAAACCATCTGATTAGCCCAGTGCTAATCTCAGGGGAACCTTGAGAGGCTGGTTCATCCTAAGAGTCTGCTTCTCCTGAGCTTAAAATGAAAAAAGACGTTTATTTATCTTTGCCAATGTTGGTTCAATGGGGTTCAATCCCCCCAAGAATAAGGTGAAACAGAGGGAATCTTGACTAAAAGATTTCAGGTTTTATTTAAAAGCAGTCTCTCCTTCCTGCCCATGAATGCATGAGTGCCATTGGGAAGCAAACTGAAGGACAAGACTCAGAGCCTTCAGACGTGTACACATGACTACAAAACACTGCTCTGCTACTTTTCTCATTGCAGATACACCCTCTGAGTTCTTGTTCCAACATTTTGGACTATAAATGGCAGGCAGTAGTGGGGCCTGCTTTGTAATTACAGCAACGTGGCTGCACAGTCTGCCATGTTATCAGGCACTGCTATGAAGGTGTAAAATTGCAGATGGAAGCACTTAAAACAAACTAAAAATATTTTCCTTTCCCCCCATGAAAATAGCATAAACTCCCCCTAAAACAGCCTATGTGTTCTCCTCCTAATAGCCACACTTCTGGTGAGCTGTCAAGTGCCACTGCTGAACTGAACCTGAACCCTCAACATCAGGTGAAAACAAAAGTGGCAGCGTGGTCCTACTCTTTGCTCCTCCCTCTGAAACATCAGGCAGAAATGCCAGGGTGGGCTTAAGGTTGACCCTGGCTGAGGCAGGAGAACAAACACCTTCCTGAGATGTGGAAAATCTCATGGTTTCTTTCTCTTTTGGAAGCAGTAAGGCAGCTGAAGGGTCCTCCAGGCTAGATCTTGTCTACTTTACACTCAAGAAGAAGCAAAAGGACACAGGAGCTATTTTACACTTAAAAGAACCTCAGACAAGTGAAGAAAAAAATCCTGATAGAAACTGTCATCCATAATAGTAACTAGAGGCAGGCCTGAGGAGCCTCATTTATATAAGCACCAGCCTCTGTGTGAGTGAGATTCAAGCCCTGTATTTCCAGAGATATTTTGATTTTGACAGGCCCTTCAAAGATATGCCTACATAGATCTATATGAAGATGCCCCAGGAGAGCTTTCCAATCTGGGTGGAGATTTTACCACTGCTAATCCAAACCCCTGCCATTCTGACTGTTGTCATTGCTCGGAGTTGTTACAGCAGCGTTACTGACAGGCGTAGTCTGGGTGACTTCACAGAAGATGTCTCCTTTTTGCCTTTCCTGGATGATGGCCACTTACTGTTTGCCATTAGCAAAGCTCAGCTGGAGTCTGTCTCAAGCAGCAGATGAAGAATTTCTTGCTGAAGTTTGGCTTCTTGGTATTCTGAATTTTATACTGTGACCTTTTTAATGAAAGGCTAAGGATGGTAAACACGCTGCAAGTGAGATGTTGATTAATATCTCACCTAATGACATCCCCCTTTTTACCACAGGCACTTACTTGTACTCCTTTGACTTGCTTGAACTATCTGCAATCCCCCAAATGGCTAAACTTCATTGAGTATTGAAATAGTTTCCAACTGTAGCTAACCCAGTTCATCAGGGTATTGTTCTATTTAATTGAAGTTTGTAACACATTTTGTGATCCTCGTATGAAGTGTGAAGTGCAATGACAAGCACAAAATAGAATTGTTTATAATTCATAATGTGGTAGCAGCCAGGCCAATGGGGGAAAGTTGAAAGGAAATTCAAAATGTATCCTTTGCCCTTTGAAGTCTGACTGCAGCTTGGCACATGCATCAAAGAGGTGACTAGCTTCCTTTAGGGTTTAAGTCTCTGCCGAAAAAGATCAAATCAAAAGCAATCTGAGGTTCCCAATTGGATCTATATTAAAAATCAATAATGAAGACCCTAAAAAGCAATACTGATAACTCTTGAAACAGTCACGAACTGAGTGCAGCTCATTTAAGGGCAGGCTGTGATAATCTTTGCTTTAATTAGTAGCTTATATCATGAATCCCATTGTACTCCGTACTTGTGGAATAAAGCACTGCTCAGTGGGAAATCAGCTCAGCCTCAGCCTTATAATTCTGTGCATAGCTCAGAAGGTGCCAAGCCAGCAGGAGCAAGAGTGTCCAGCTCTTCTGTAGAGGTAGGGTTGCTTGGCATACACTATACATGATCCTAAATGCTGCGAAGATTTTCTGTGCTCCTTTTTTTTTTCCTCCCTCAGGGTGAAATAATTTGTTGGAGCAAAAACAATAACTGAGGAGCTTTAATGGCCTTCTGAGGTGGTGGCATCATTCAGGTGCACCCCATAGTATGAGAAATTCCCCTCAATGGTACTTAGCCAGGATGCAAGTGCAGCATGTATTTGATTTACATCTCATGTTGAAGCGTTATTCTTCTATACTGCAGCTCAATCACTATGTCTAATCATGAGGTTTAGTAGTTTAAACAGCACACTGAGGGCCCAATTCAATTTAAAATGTCCTGGATTTTCCTTTTTTCATTGTTCTCCCAGTTTTGTGCAAGCTTTGGCAGATAAACTGTATTTTTTTAAAAAATAAGATGGACCCTAGGTTTTTTTTCTATTCCAAAGCATCCTCTCTCTTTCTTTTTTGATATGTTTTTTCATATCCTTTGGACACAAATAAAATTTGTGCATTATCAGGTTTCTGAGAACAAAAAAACTAACCCCAAATTAAAAAGACCTAATAGACGCAAAAAAGCAGCTTAAAAAATATCTGTGGTCGTCTAAAAAAGCTAGGCAGGACTGGCAGGTGAGGTTTTCCAGTGGGTGTTTTTGGTGGCCTGTCCTAAAACATTCTGCTGGATTTTCCCACTTTTTGGTGGGTGCCAAATTACAACTGTTAGTGCATGAGAGTCTGAGTGATAAACTTGCCATGAAGACCAGTGATCTGAGAGAGGTAAGAGGATTAGGAATGTAGTCGTTCTGTTTCCTTTTGGCATCAGTACTTACAGATCCTATAAAAAATGCACTTTGGTCCTCTCCACTGGCATGCTGGCCTCAGCCTAGTGATAAGATTCACAGAAAAGTAGGAAAATCGTTCCAGGAAGAAAAATTAAACATCCCCCTTGCAGAGTTGCACCCATGTTCTTCAGCATAATCAAATCTGCAACAGGAAAATAAAATATTTAGAATTTTTCATTGCTTGGAACATGCTTGAGTTTTCTGACTACTTCTACGTGGAAATGTTTAGCTACTGGAAAAGAAATAACAGATTGAGCAAATTAAAGATGCAAACAAATTGTCAGGGCTGGTAAATCTAAACATTGGACCATTGTGAGCTCAATTATTGCCTTAACTATAGGTTATTTCTTAGAGAAGCCGAGACAATTAGCTGCATACATCCTTTGTGATTTGATCCAACTTTCAGAGAAAGCAACAGAAAACTCCTTGTTACTATTTATAAATGCTAGACTGGACAGTATGAGACAATAGGAAGAGACCTCAAGTGTCCCAAAAACTTGGGGCTGTTGGAAAGATCCCAGCCAGCCTGAACGTTGATTGTGATGAATGTTCCTCCAGCATTCATTCCATGGAAATGTTTGTGATGCCTCAGAAGCCTGCACCAATGAAACCCTCCAGGCAGCACTGGGAAATCCCACTAAAAAAGACGTTATATGTTGGATCTAGAAGCCAACACAGCACATGTGCATATATTGTAGGGTTCTGGGCTGAGGTTTTGCTCCTACCTCTCCCCTGCTGAGATACCAATGAAAGACATGGAGTATCAGGATCCTCCAAGGATATTCCTTCTGTGGCTCTGCACAGGATCACTGCAGAGTCCTCCCAGTGACAAACCAATCATCTCATAATTCAGTGACTTTGCACTGGTTTGTGTTTGGTCTGAGATGGTGTTTCAGTGCTTTTTGTGAACACAGTATCTGTTGTTTAATAACAAAGAGCTTGGAGAAGCTATAACAATTTACAGATGAAGCCAAAATAATAAAAATGGTCATGGCCCATTAAATGAATACTGTCATTTTGAAAACACTAAGAGTATTCAATATACTTTTTTACCCAGTATTTTGCAGACCAAATGCAAGTCAGACTTAGAAGTGACTCAAGTGGTTGTAAGGTCCCAATCAACTTGCTCAACAAGGCTTTGGAAAGGGATTACAATGGTTCATATACTGAGTTGGACACAAAGGAGAATAAGTTTCCGCTGTACTAACAGGATATTTCATTACCTGTTTCTACAGTCACTCCATGCAAGGACTTTCCTTCTCTTTTTTTAATCCCATGATATTAATGGCTTAGTATTTATTTGGTAAATCCTTCAACTGGAGCATTTAACTGCTTGAGATCGTGCTCTGTGTATCAAAATTACATGGTAAATTTGCCACATTTGCTAAAATTTGGGAAAACACAAGGGCTAATGGTTTAAGAGCTTTTGTTAAAATAAAAAGCAAGCTAGAAATAAAAAGTGCATAGGGTGTATATTAGCCTGACTTTCAGCAAGTTTTGCCTCTGCTGTTTTGCGCTGTAAGGAAAGCCCAGAGGAGGCTCCCACTTGCACTGCTGGTGGTCGTCACTAAAAGCCAGCAGCCAGGACTGGTCAGGTCACACTGTGCCCTTGCAGCTCTCCCTGCCCCACATTTCTGCTCCCCAAGCTGTGAAGAAGAGGCAGAGGAGCCCTGGAAAAACAGCTACACACAAGCTGTTCCCCTCTGCCCACAGTACTGCTCCAGGGCAGAGGAGATCAGAGGAGACACAGAAATCTGGCTCTTGTGGCCCAGAAAGGAAGGCATCAGTAATAGCATCCCAATCGAGTTATGTAGTAGGAACAGTGCCAAATTCCAAATCTGCTCATTCAGCGAGCATGCTACATTTTTAGGCTGTTTCTGACTGTGCCTAATTAGTTTAGATACGGTTAGTAGCAGTGTTTTATAGAGAAAGTACATTACCAAACTGTTTTAAGATGTAGAATGAACATACTGCTACGAAGGTATGAAGAAAGCATCATTACGAATTATCAAGTATTCACTACCAGTAGGGAGAGTAAGGTAAAGCCATTAAGTTTTGCCTCAAAGTACCTCATTATCTTACATAAGGTTTCCTTTATACACAAACTCAGTACTGTGAAATTCCATCCCAATATTCCGGAGAGGATAAAGCAATAATATTTAAGTCCCTATGCAGCTGTTTCAAAATTTTTTTTTAATTTATTCTATTCAGAAAAAAATAATGAAGGTCTCAATCCATGTCTGAGCATCTTTATATAAGGTAATATTCTGACTTAAATTTCCTCATAGATTTCTCAGTCCTTTCCAACCAAGTATATATACAGGCACACATCAAGAGGAATCATAAAAAGCCCAAATAAAATCCTTTTCTTTTGGTGGCAGGCACAATTCCTTCTCTCTCAAAAGCCTGAGAGAATAAACAGCCTAAGGCTTCATGGAAGCATCCAGACTCTGAGCAATGAAAATAACCCAAGTTGCAGTCACCATAAATTGCTTTCTCCCTCCATTCAGTCCACAGGGGTACTCAGTAGTTTGGGCTGGAAACTGCATTGTTTTTGTACCCACTCATTCCTTTGCCTGTGACAACTCCACTGACAAGTACAGCTGGCACCCAATTACAACAATAAATACCAGGAGAGTGTGGGGAGAAGCTGAGATGGAGATGTACTTTTTAAAGAAAGAAAAAGGTGGTAGATCAAATCCAGAGCCTGCCAGAGGACTGGAGCTTGCTGCCTTTGAGAAAAGTCCCTTACTCATCACTCCAGTGTTAAGGTTTTGGAATTAATTTTGCAGTTCAGGGTATAGAAATGTAACAAGTTGAGCCAGGTTAAAACAACAGGTCACAACACGTCCCAAGGAAAAATAAGACCATGGTCCAGCAGTGGAACCATAGAAAGGTTCAAAAACTGCTAACACAGCAAGAGGTGTAGGAAGAGGTGGGTTTATTTCTTAATATCTTACCACTCCCACTGTTGGCTTATGCATTCAGCCACTTAAAAAAAAAAACTTCACTCTGAAAAATGAACACTGATGAGAATTAAAAATTACTGAAACAAGAGTTGAAACAAGGCAAGTGTAACACATGCAAAAACACTGAGCAGAAGTAACACTGACTTCAGAATCAGTTTAAAATAATAAAAAGTTAGGGCTTTGACAGTGATTAAGTAAATATACCATCTGCACTTCCCAAGAATATCAAAATGTTATAGGTTAAAATAATCTTGTGTAAACAGAATCTTGCAATAATTTGTAAACAAGTATTCAGCAGCCAGTCACAGACTAAGGCATTATTACAATCCAGCATCTTTTCATTCTGCATAACAGTTCTGCCCAGTTGTGTTCATGATGCTGTCAGTAAATGCCAGTCACTTTCATCCATCTTTGTCAGCCAGTTCAGTCCCAAATGCTGCACTGCTGGACACCAATGAAGAAAAATTCTAAATTCTATCATGAGGTTGTATGAACTGTTAAATATTGCAGATTTCAGACAGTCAGTTGCATTTAGTAAATAATAGCCAGAAAATTATAGCTGTCAAATCTAATCTTCCTGATTGAAAATTTTCATGATTTTCTACTAGGTAAGGGTTCTGTCTCCTCTGCAAGTAGTCAAGTACCTTATATCTCCTTAAACAGAAAATACACACCCACATATTCTGAATATCAGTTATTCTTCTTCTAGATCCATGAGACATTTGACTTTTGCTTACCTTAACTAATTTCAAAATTTTAATAGACTAAGAATGATAACTACTATTTGTTTAGGAATAATTCTGAATATTTGCTATTCAATTGCAAGGAAAGATAGAGTGGGACCCTGAACTCATTTAATGTTGTGCGTGTTAGGACACCTCCAGGACACGATGATTACCATTTGTGGTTAAAGCAACAGCTTTCAAGTGCAGCTCTCTAACATTACACAAGCTAGGCCAAAAAAAAATCCAAAAAACCAACAGTCACAAAATCAACACTAAATCTTCATGGATCTAGATCAAGAAGCAATCTCTGATTCCAAAATCCTACCAGATAGGTATGAACCTGTTGTTTGACAAGATATCAAGTGATTTGTGGCTGTACAAATCCCTTTATCTCCTAGGTAACTTAATTTACAGAAACAGGGAAATTAGCTTTCTACTAACTTCTTGTACTAACACTACTATTTATGGGTGTTCTATCTGCAAGAGGTAATCAGTGATTTCTGATGCTGAGTTTGAACAGGGAAAGGGGCAGACTAATCTGAGTTTACCAGGAACCTAAATACAACCAGCACAGGTACACAGGGACACATCAGGTCGCTGGCCAGCTGCCTGGTTTAAATTCCTCAGTGTATCTAAACCCAGAAGTAAGCCTCAGAAATCAATGCAATATATTCTTTCATGTGAGGGCACTGAAAATATTTAAAACTGCTGAAGTGCTGAAAGATGTACCAGGTGAAATACCTGAAAGATGTCAGGCACATGCACCTGTGTTTTAGCATCAGGTGAACCAGATGAACCCTGTCCCAGTTAGGTTCTCACTTGGGCAGGCTGAGCATTTTCCCATGGAAATTTAATGCTAAAATTAAAATTAAAATTGCGTAATGGATGCTGTGCTATAAGTCTCGGGCTTTGCACAGTTTGAGTGATTGGATTATTTCTTCTGTTTCTCTGAATGCAGATCACTCAAGGAAGATAGAGAGGAAGATGGTTCACCTTTTCATCAGCTCGTATCCAGACAATGATGAAAGCCTTCTAAACATTCATTTTTTTGTAAACTAACTTCTCTGAACAGGGGTGCTGCCCACTCCCAGTGGAAAGTCGACAAAACCCCTCCATATCCTGGTGTTCTTATGTCCATTCAGGGTGACAGTATCAGCATGTTAAGAGTAAGAGATAATAAAGGAGGGTTTGATTTTCTAATAGTCTGGGAAAATTAAGAGTGAACCTGGATCATCAAGTTATTTTATAAAGAAATTTTAGTGAGGTAAACAAGTGGTTTTACTTCTTTCTCACTCAAAGCACTTGAATAATTTTTTTAAGTTGTCTCTGTGTTTTGTAGGTTCTTCATAAGTGAAACACTGACGTAACAGAAGGGAGGTTACCCAATATTTTAGAACACTATGTTAGAACTTTGTCTTAAAATATATCCTATAATTACTTTCTCTGGGCATTTGTACAGTAGGATTTGGCCAAATGCAGGAAAGTGTAGATAAAGACAGTGAGTGATTTATAATTTCAAACTAATAAATTAATTGAATATGTGGTTTTTTGTATCTATTCATTAGAAAACTCAAAATAGTTTTAAATTCTGACAGTGGTCCTGTGTTGTGGATTAAATCTACACAATGAGGGAATTAATTTTGCATAATCCATTTATCAAAAAAGAAAAAGACAACAATTAACATTGTCAAAATAATGCTTCCTAAGACGTTTCCAAAAGCAATTCATTTAAGGAAATTATTTTTAAATTTTATGCATTATATTACTGACACACTTAATTTCACTAAAAAGATTTACAAGGCATACTATTGAATTTTCTCATTTGTCATTTTCCAATTGTATTGCTTCTAATACATTTACCTTCATTATCCAAAAAAAAAATCCTATTTCTTAGTGCATTTTTTCCCCTGCTTGCAGTGCCATATGTGTATTCTTAAGGACAAGTTTATGTGGACCAAGCATTGAAATCTGAGCAGATGCCAGCTGTGTGTGGATACCACACCTCTGTCAGTTGCAAATCAGTGGTTTGGCTGCTTTAAGACACCATCAAAGGTATTGGTAAAAGCAGGGTTTAATATGAATTTGTGGAAATGTGACTTCACAAAACTCGGTGGCAAGGTCCACTCTATTACTTACATCCATAGGAAGATCAAATGGGAATGCAAGAGAGTGTCAGGGTACAAAGGATATGGATGCACAGTTAAGGTTAAAAAAGGGTTTAGCAGCATTTAATCACTTTAACATTTGCAAAGCAATTCAGTAGGGTTCACAATAATTATAACAGTGCCTTAGCTGTGGATCTGAAGCAGTAACATCCAAACCATAATTAGTTCATACACCCACAGGTAAAATCTGTGTGTGCAAAGGCACCTATCCAAAGTTCCCCTTGGGAACAGTGAAATACCCACATCAAATCCCCTGGAGTTTCCCAAAGGGAAGGGTTGCACCTCAAGGCCTGTGGAGGGGTGGGGGGATATTCTTGTGGTCAGTAACAATCCTTTGTGCATCACAAGCTTAGGGTTTGGAGCTCCACAAAGGGAGGTGCTGGCACAACCACTGCAATCCAGGAAAGCTCAGAGGGCCTCCACTCAGGATTGAACACTGTTTATAGGGTCTCCAGATGATGGCTTTGGTCACCACTCAGTTTCCATCTTGGCCATAACCCAAGCTGGTAACCACTGCACTTCTCTTGCCCAAAGTGCAGTATCAATCATAACATTTCCCTCAGGCTATAATTCCAGTGGGGCTGTTTCATTTGGGACACAATTCAGGTGAAAAAAAAGGGATAATTGCTTATCCTTTGTTTCCCACCTTGACTGGGCAGCTGATGGTCCCACCTCTGCATGCAGGAGCTCCTGGTACAGCACAGCTCCAGTGGTTTCCTCAAGGCATCATTCACCAGTTTGGTCAAGGCTTATCAGGATCTTCTCAGATCGTACAGCAGGTCCAAGGATGGGGAAGGGAGGGGGACAGAGTAGAGATGTACCCACCACAGTCTATTAAATATATAAATAAATAAATATATCTAGATAATGTAAATAAATAAATATATATATGTATGTATGTATGTATTTACACAATAAACAGTAAACTGCAGGTAAAAATCTCTGGTTAGATTACCAGTTCTAGAAAAAATCCTCTTTGAATATCTCACGAGGTACTTAGATCTTGGCAAGGAAAAGAAAATTGTTTGACCATTGAACTCTTCTGATAATTAAAGGCTAACATGATCCTCACTGCCTGCTTCCTGGGGTTATAACAGTTAAACACCCACTCTGAAGAATTGCTAGATAAATATTTCACTGTCTGGTTCCTAAATCACTTTTCATCAGAACACCAAAGGGCCCTTGTCATCTCTGCTGATTTGGTATCTTTCTCCCAAGTAAAACATAAAGAGAAGTCAACAGATATTACGGGGGGGAAAATGGATCAAGTTGTGGGTGTACAAACACACATATAAATACATATTTATATCTCAAGGAAAGTCTTTGGAATGGGGAACGATAGAGGAATGTAATCTTATTTTTCTTATTTCTAGTGAATGCATGAAGCATTACATGAATCTTAAAGATTCTCAGTGCAGAACATTTTAACATATGGGTTTGTTTGTTTTTTTTCTGGGAAAATGCTTCTTTGCATTTGAAACTTTTCAGGAAATACTGTGAAGATTTTAAGTAAAAAGCTTTGGGGAGGCCTAAGGTTGGATGTTTTATATTCTTTCTCTTTTAGCTTCTAAGATTTGTGTAATTAGTACTCTACTACAAAATAAATACATTTGGAATTGGATGTATTTGGCAAATAAGCATTAAAAAATGCTTGCTAGACTTTTTTTCCTAAAATTGATGCCTAACTATATGTCCCTGAAATTGCTGCTTAGATGGTTGATTACCAGAGGAAACTGAAACTGCTGTTATTTAGGGATGTTCTCCCACACTAGATCATTACAAAAATTCCTGCTTCCATTAATAAAAAACATTTTCTGTTATTATTCCATGCAGTTTATATAGTGAATTAATCATTCATATTAATTAAACAGTGAATTGCTACTTTGATACCTAAGATTAACACAAATACCGCATGAATTATTTTTACAATAGTGCATATAACCAAGGATAAAAAATTAACTATTCAAGATTATTGGTAATTTTTGCTCAGTTGGGTCTTTTCTTTGTTTGCTTTTTGTTTTCCCCGAATCTCCTTTACTTCCTGTTTGATAACTGTTTTTAATTTTGTCTCAAATACAGTAAGATTTCCACCCCTGCACTGGTTTCTGGCATGGAGTGCAGCTACTCAGAGGGATGCAGGAGTTTTGTCCCTTGCTCTGCAGTTTTCAAGCTTCCACCATCTTCAGGACAGGCAGTGCAGGGAGGGGATGGATGTCTCTGAGCTTCCACACACACTCTGCCAGAGGATTTTTCATTAGTTCTACTGGCAGGAGTATCAAATCCAACAACTCCAAAGGGATTAAAGAACAATCTTTTCGCTGTAAAAACAAATCAAATCACGCTGGGTTTCCTTACTGAGTTCTTAAAGGCAGGGATGTCACTTACCAACTGTTTATACAGCCTTGAAAAAATAAACCCCAACAAAAACCCAACAAACTGCATTTCAATTGCTAGCATTTTGAGATAACCAAGGCAATTTTTCATATTAAAATTGAAAACTGCTGGATGGATAAGTTCTGTAATAGAAGAGAAGTTGGGGATTTTTTGGCAGCCACTCCTGTTTTCCAAGGGTCAGCCATGTACTGACCCCTGTGCTTCCACCCTAAGACTCATATGAGCCATCTTCTACATGGACAACTGGCATGGGGCTAAAGATAGAGTGTGTTTCAGGAAAAAAAAATCAAACAAATGCAGTTATTTGTTTGATTAAGACATTACTATGTGAAGTGCCTGTATCTCTGTGCAATTACTGTTTTTATCAGAATGATGTGCAGCAGGTCATGAGCAGTAAGGGATGCTCCAAACATGGGAAAATAAAAATCAGATTTAAAAAAAAGATCCATTTTCTAAAAAAAATAATTTTCTTCTGTTTTTGAATTTTTCTAAGCTAAAGGCTGTCATGCAGTGGAAAGAGCATTATTATGCAGTGAAAAGAGTAATAAAGAGAATTTTGTATTATATCAATACTTAAAATATGCAAAGATGATATCTTCACAACGCCCCAAAATTATGCTTGGCATGAATTCTTAGCAACAATACAAATATCATCATCTTCAAATAAGCAGGTATAACATGCTGCTCAAATAGCTGTAAAAACAACCTCATCACAGCTCTGGGAGCATCCAGATTTCATCTTTGATGTAGGTAGATTTCAAGTAGGAAAGGGAAGAAAGTTGTCTCAAACATCAGGGTGTGTTGGGATGAGGCTTAATGGGATGAGCAACTACATATTTAACGTGGAAAGGAGACCTGCTGGCATGCATTTACAGAGCTGTTGTCAGTGTAAAAATGGAGTTGTAGTGCTGTGCAGGCAGAGCCATGGGGGCTGAGTGCTGTGGCACAGCCTCCTCCCCTCCCAAATCCCCATTGAAACAAGGTGGCCTCAGGTTAGCTGGAGTCTGTCTTGGTCACTGCACCTAAATTGGCTGTGATTTACCAAAAGGACAGGCGGAAAATAGCAAAATGAGTTCTTACACAGATGTTTCATTGTGGGGTAGATACCCTTTCTCACCTTCTTTCACTGTAAGTAATTTCACAGGACTTGATCCTGACCTCCTTAAATCAACAACCACTCCTCTGGCTTTGGTAGATTTATGCCAGCATTTGAGATCAGGATCAGATCTCAGCACTCCATTTTCTTTTATTTTTTTGTTTTTCCTGCAGGTTTGCAAGGGAAAAAAAGCATCTCTTTCTGCTCACTCCAGAGCAAGAGTGGCGGGAGGGTTTTGCCTAAGGAACAATGCATCTTTCTCTGTACACTGTAGAGAATTCCCATCTTGTGCATTAGAATAGATGTTGAAACAGTTCTAATCAACATTTTTAATTTGCATTTTAATTGCCTGCCGGGGTGTGAAATGACATGCCTAGGTAAAGGAACATTTTGTTTAGTTGCAGGGGTTTGCACAGGCCCAGTTAGGTTGAAGCACCCTGGCCACTGGTCATTCCCACAGCTAAGGCAGGGCCTGATCCAAATCACAATCACTTGAGTTGAAAGGATTCACATGGATGTTTGTTTGCTTGTTTATTGTTAATGAATGGGACTCCCATAATTATTTTCTGTCTGAAGATACACATCAGACCTTGATTTTAAAATTGCCAGTTGCAAAGATTCAGTGCAATCACTCAAAGGTTGTTTTGGTGGCTAATTACTGTCTTTGTAAAGAAAGCACCATATCCAATCATACGAATACATACATTTATAAGATGGTGTCCTTGTTTCAGATATGAATTTGCCTATGTGCAGCTTCCAGCTGGTGCACCCTACAGTTACGTAAAGGTCACAGCAAAATCAGCTTAAACCTCTTCTGTTTTCCTCAAGACAGAGTGAACTTCCCAGATTTTCACCTCTTAGGGCAAATTTTCTGGCCCTTTCCCCATTTCCACAGGCTTTCCTGGAGTCAATTTCAGCTCCTCAAATTCATGCTCAAATCAGGGATGTCTGAACTGGGCATTTTCAAATCTCAGCTATAGGGATGCCAAAGGCAGAGGGTGTGCAGCCTCCCTCTGCCAGCTTTGCCCAGTCAACTGCTGCATTTGCTCATCTGGGCACACTTTATGCCAGCCAGACACACATCCAAGGCTTCTTTTTTTAGAGCTCTTCTCCCCAAGGCAAGTCACTCCATGTCCTTGTGATGAGGGATTCAGGTGTGTCTCTGCTGAAATGTAGGACTGATTTGCTGGACCTCATTTTCTAGAAATCTCTGGACCAGAGTGTCTCTGTGAGACATCCCCACTATTTCCTGCAGAACAACACTTGGTTCATCTTTAAAATTTCAGTGACAGCTTTTGGGGTGGGGGAGGCAGGTTTCCTGATCAAGATGTAGCATGTAATTCATATCAGGGCAGGAACCAGTACCTAGATAACCCTGCAAAACATATAGACTATTCAAGATGATTCCTTATTTAATTACATCCTTTGGTGGGTTTTAATTCATTTGTTGTGTGCCATGTCAAAATTATATCATTCCTCTTTCCTCCTGAAAATACCAGACAGAGGTGCCAAGTCATGTGCTTTACAGAAGTCTATTACCAAGTCTATTACCTTAAGACTAATTCATTTGTCATCCAAACTTGTAATCTCATAAAAAGATACCAAATTAGTTTGAGAAGATCCATTTACCTTAAATCCACCTTGATTAGTATTTAATTTTATTAGTCTTTTAATTCTTTATTGCTTAAGCCTTGAACAATCAATCCCAACACTGCTTTTTTTCCCAGGGATCAAAGTCTGGGTAATGCTCTCTTGCTTTGGCCATTCTCTCTGCCTTTTAAAGATATTGGCACAATTTCAGCCTTCTCTGGACTGCTGAGACCTCTCTAATGTCCTAATGTGTCTGAACATTCATTCATTATTAGCAGCTTATAAAACCTGCCTTCTCAGATACAATTCTGAGTCAACAAATTTGTTAAATTGCCATTTAACATGACCTTTCAGGACTGCTAGGCCTACAAGTAACTGTGTGCAATGTCCCATCACTATCATTTTGTCTGCAATAGCAAAGAGATCTTAAAATTCCACAGTTTTAATAATACCTCCCATCTCCATTTGCGTTTGTATTCTTATTATTACTGGTTTAAGCCATTGATAGCCCCTTTGTGTGTTTGTTTTACTTGTTCCTTTTTAACACGAATTTCTCCCTTCTATATCTTTCTTCCGAGTCTGTTTTTATTTACCCTCCCAGCCAGGGTGGGTTGTATTTTTTTTAAACTAATCTGAGTTTCTCTTTATTCTGGGACTATTCTTTGGCAAACTTGATTAAACAGTTTGCAAATACCATTTCTATTTTTCTGCTTAAATGTTTTTCCTCCTCACTGGTGTGTTAACATTTGGCTTTGTGAAATTTCCATTTTGGAAGACAAAGAGTTTATCTGACGTGGTTTATCTCCTAATTTTATGTTCACACAGTGGATGTAACCAAAGTTGTGCTGCTGATACCTCAAGCTGCTTCAGCTCCCTCATTCTGTGAACGAGTTCTCCTTGTCCGCCAAGATGAGACACGATGTAGATGTCCCTGCTGGAAGTAGCCTTTCTGTCAGAAAATCGCCATCTGGGGACTTCAGAAATTCTGGCGGACTGAAATTTCCACTTTTTGCCATTCAGAACAAGCTGCCTCACAATGACAAGTGAGGGTTTGCTGCAAACAATATCGATACATGGTTAAGTAGTAGTCTCGCTCTCTAGGGATAAAAGATGAATTTAATTTCCTTTTATGACAAGGTAACCCAGCTGGTTGATCGAGGGAAGCTGGTTGATGTAACATTTTGGTCCTCAGCAAAGTTTTCAGTACTACCTCTCCAAGGATTTCTCTGGACAAACTGTCCAGCCACAGCTGGATAAACACATGCTGTGATGGGTGAGCAGCTGGCTCGGGGGTCAGCACAAAGGGTGACAGTGACCAGGGTGACACCAGGCTGGCACCGGTCACTGTGGGGTCCCACAGGGCTCCATCCTCCTCGGCCCTGTGCTCTTCAACATCCTCACTAATGACCTGGATGCAGGACTCAAAGGAACGCTCGGTGATTTTGCCAATGACACCGAACTGGGAGGAGCTGTTGAGTCCCTCGAGGGTAGAGGGGCCCTGCAGAGAGCGCTGGACAATGGCAGGGCTGCCACTCCCAGCCTGTGGGGTTCCACAGGGGAAGGTGCCAAATTCTGCCCCCAGGATGGAGCAGCCCTGGCTGTATGGACAGACTGGGAATGAGAGGCTGGAGAGCAGCTGCAGGAAGGGACCTGGGGGTTGCAGGCTGTGCCAGCTGGACATGAGCCAGCAGTGCCCTGGAGCCAGGAGGGACATCCCTGTCCTGGGGACACCAGGCCGAGCATGGCCAGCCAGGCCAGGGAGGGATTGTCCCGCTCTGCTCTGGGCTGGGGCGGCCTCACCTCCAGTCCTGGGGGCAATTTTGGGTGCCACAACATACGAAACACATTAAGCTATTAGAGAGTGTCCAAAGGAGGGACATGGAGATGGGGAAGGGTCTGGCAGGCAGCCTCACAAGGACTGGCTGAGGGCACTTGGTCTGTTCAGCTGGAGGAGAGGAGGCTGAGGGGAGACCCATCACAGTCTGAGCTTCCTCACGGGGAAAGCAGGGGATCAGGAACTGATCTCTTCTCACTGGTGACCAGGGACAGGAATGACATGAGACTGTGTCAGGGGAGGGTTAGGATGGATATTAGGAAAAGTTTCTTCCCCAGAGGGTGGCTGGGCACTAGAACAGTCTGCCCAGGGCAGTGGTCACAGCACCAAAGCTGAAGAAGCATTTGGATAAAACTCTGACTCACATGGTGGAATTCTTGGGGTTGTATTTGTCCTGTGCAGGGCCAGGAGCTGGATTTTGATGATCCTTGCAAGTCCCTTCCAACCCCGGATATTCTATGATTCAATTGAATGTGTTGAATGGTGTGAAGCGTGTATCACCTAGAGGGACACCACAAGCTTTACTTCTTAGGTGTAATGGATGAATAAATATTCCAGTTGACTAACTTCATAGCTGCCAGCATCAACATTTTATAGTGTGAGCAAGTTTTATTTCCCTTTTGCCCAGTTGATCTTTTCTAAAGAGATTATAAACAACTTAATCAACATTCCTGTCATGTGTCATCCTATTAGGTTTCATTAATATCAGCTAGTTCTAATGCATGGTTCTAAACAGGCAATTTCTATTCCTTGCATTTATTACCTGGGCTTTTAATCTTGATACATAATCAATTTAGGAATTTCTGCACAGCATAGTCTGTCTCTATTATATGTTGCCAACACCAAGCTTTTGAACAGTCTGAGGGTTTGGTGGCACCTTCTTTTCAGACATTTCTGTTAATTGAAACCTCCCCTTGCAGCTCCAGACAGCCCTGTCTTCTGCAGGAGTGGAGCTCTTCCAAGCCATGCAGTTTCTCTGTTGCCTCAAAAAGCAAAAATTATTTAACTTATACCTCCCAAGTAAACAGCATTCTCACTTCACTGTCAGGTCCTTGCATCTTCTGATTTCCTTCATTTTTCTCCAAGCAGACATCCCTCTCCCTCAGTCCCATTTGGAGTGTAAATTTTTTAAAATTAGATCATGAATCAGTGCAGCAATATCTTCTGTTTTCAGGAGGTATTGTCCTTTGTGCTCTGGTTCCACTGTCAGTTCATCATTTTGGTGCCAGCCTGCCCTTTGTAGGATATTTTTTCTCCTCTTCTCCAAGCAACAGGAGCTGGTCTTCCTTCCTGGTTTTGTCTTTTCCTGCTTCTTCCTGGTACCCAGTGAGGGGATGCTCTCTGCCCTTCACTGTCCCAGGACAAAAAATTTCTTAGACTTCACTTGTGGAAATTGTAAGAAGGCTGTGCACCATATTTACTTATCAATCATCAACTGAACAATTTCTAAAGCAGAATCCTTCCCCAATGAATGGATCTTTTTGCTTGCCATAGCTCCAGTTCCTGCACTTGAAGTCTCACATCCCAGCTAAACCTTTCCCACTGAAAGTAGGCTGCTCTCAAAGTGAAGGTTCAGGACAGTAAGTGTCACTCTTGACTTCTTCAGCCCAGCCAGAAAAGAGCACATTGCAAAGATGGACATGGCTTCTCTTGAAAAGGTCTTGAAAAGTTTCATAAACCTTAGGGTGATGTCGTGTAAGGATGTTTTTGACTCATGCTTATTTAGGTGCACATTTTGCTGAGCTCAGTGCTTATTCTTCTGCTGAATTGAGAGGGACCAAGACCAGCATCCACTTCTTCAGAGTGGGTTTTCTTTTTGCTCTCCTAAAACAACCAAAGCAAATCAAGCTATTGCACTGAAGACATCAGAGCACCAGAAATAAAACTGGCAGACCCCAGGATTTTGCTGTGGCTCTCCACATACATTAAGATTTGGAGTGGCTGGAGCAGCCAGATGGATGTGGTGGCTGCCTGGAACTGGCCACCACTCTGGACATCACCCTGAAGGATGCCACTGTGTAGCCCCATGGGCTGGGGAGCAGGGCAGGTGGCTTTCCTTGTGAAAGCAGGGCTTGAGCTTTCCAATCCACAGGACAGAGCATTTTACACCATGAGGGTGGTCAAACACCAGCATGGATGCACAGAGGGGTGATGAGCTCTGCATCTTTGCAGATACTCAAAGCTCAGCTGGAGCAGCCCTCAGCAGCTTCTACAGCTTAAAGCAAGAGGTTAGACTGGGTATTTCCAGAGGTGCTCTGACCTGAGCAACTTGGAAAAGAGACTTGGGTTATTTAGCCCCTCACAGCTGGTTTCCAGATTCAATGGGTCCTGGGCTTCTGACCGAGTCACTCCCACTGGTATCAGCACCCTCTTCTTGTGGGAACAGCTTCACAGGTCTCCGAAGTCATGTACACAGGAAAGGAAAATCCTGTGTGAAATCATCAAGGAGTCAGGAGAAGTAACTGCCTCTAACAACTGCAAGGAACTTGTAAAGAATAAAAACAGTCTTCATTTTCTCTTTATTAGAAATAAAAAAACCACACATAACACCTTCCTATTTCAACTGCATGTGTAGGCTCTGAGTTCCTGATGATTATTTAGACCAATATCACAACTGCAGAACACAACCACTGTTAATAATGCCTAGCAGAGACTACTAAGACAAGGCTGCTCTTTAAAGCATGCTCTCCTTTTTCACTCAGAAACAGAAACAAAGCCAATAGGGAGCATAAAACATCAGCAGCACTTCTGAGAGCCCCATTCAAGTAATTTGCTTTCATACATTTTGTTGTTTGCCATCTCCCAGCTTTGAGTTCCTTTTGTTGTTTCTAATAGATAACAGCAGCTTCAAAGTTTGGAGGAACAGTTCCTCTTCTGCCACTGTTGTCCTTTTTTCCTTTAGCAAATTTGTTTTTGGTTTTGGGGTTTTTTTGTTTTGTTTTGGGGGGTTTTTTTTGTTTTTTGGTTGGTTTTTTTTTTTTTTTTGCAAGTTAGAAGAAGCTGCTTTAACAAAGCATGTCCAGGATCCAGGAGAGATGGATGTCTTACACTGTGGCATCCTGAGTTCATGGAGAGATGGAAGGACCCTTTCCTGACCAGCAAATGCAGCTGCACCCTTTCCCCTCCATCCACACAGCCTTGTGGGCTTGGCAGAGAAAGTCCTACTATTCTGATTAAAATTTGTGCACTAAAAGCTCCTGTACCTTTATTTTAAGGGATGGCATAAGCTTGGTAGCAGTTGGATTAAAAGAAGTTAAGAAATTCCCTACCTTTAACTCAGAAGAAGGCACAAAATTTCTGAGTTTATTGCAGCATTTGTGAGTGCTTGGTGGTTCCAGCTGTCATGCAACCCACTCAGTGTTGACTCCAGTGCAAACACACTGATGCAGAGCTGCAGGCAGCTGATGAAGTGTCTTCATCATAGCTTGCTGAGCGCCTTGTCTATATTTTCATGATTTATTACTTCCCTGAATTTCTTAGGTGTTAGAAAGAACAATGAATCAATCCAAGCGTTTTCAGAGTGGGGACTGCTAATTGCATGAGCTCTGTTTACCATTCGAGAGCTGCAGTTTTGACAAGTCTCCTGACCCCACGTTAATAGATATGATTAATTATTGTTAAGGGCGTCTGCAGAAACGAACTGGACAGGTAACTCTTCAGAGCTTTTATTTCTTTCTGAACAAGCAATAAACATAATTATGTTTACACTGCATTCCAGCTGGAACAGGTGGGGAAAGAAGGTGCTTTTGAAGGTGTGAGGGTAAACCGTGGCTGTCCAGAGATGGGCATCCAGAGAGCCCAGGCTGAGGTGATGGGGAGCAGGTTGGAAGCAGTTCCTTCCATGACTCCGTGGTGGCTCCACTGCGGCTTTCCCTTTCCTGTGTGTGTAACTACAGGGGACTGCAAGCAAGGGCAGAGGTGCTGCACCCTCGGTGTGTGAATGAGGGGTGGGAAGCACCATGGGCAGGCCACAAGGTTATCAGGGTGCATGATGTTTGTAGCATTTCACAAACTGATGGAACAAACCCTGGTGTTGTGGACCCCACTGGGCCATTTTCTCTGGAGGCTTTCCCTGCCCTGCCATGCTTTACTTTGCTGTCCTGCTCTGCCTTTGCTCTGTCTGGTATTGGTGTTCATTCCCCCAGAACAGGGCTCTTCCTTCCCAGTGGAGAGAACCTACCCCACATGCAGCTACTGGCTCACCTGGAGAGACTTGGGGTGATGCCAGGTGTTGTTCCCAGGCTCACCCCAAGCAGAAGGACCTGTCTCCTTTTCTTACATCACTCCTGGCTTGTTGCTAATTGTTGCTTGTTGCTAGGTCTTTGGAGCTAATGCTGCCGGGGAAGCTATTGGGGTTTGTCTGTGGGCTCAAAAACAAGGCCAGGATGGGTTGACCCTCATACATCACCCTAGGGAAGCCCAAAGAGGTACCCAGAGTGAGGGTGTCCATGGCAAGATGCTTCTCAGGGAGCCCCAGTGTGAGTGTTGTGAAATGGCAGGGACCAACAGGAAACACAGGGAAGCACATGGGAATCACAGGAGCTGCTGGTAAAGGCAACATAATCAGTAGCTGACACATGTGAAGCAGCATTTTAAAACACCACAGAGCAGACGCAACCAGAATGGCTGTGCCATGCAACAGCCTTAGAAAAGAGTAGAAAAATATAGAAATATATTTTCATCACCTATATTAAATGCAATTAAATGCTTTATCCTGCATAAATGTATTATTTCTAGAAAATTTGGCAGCTGTCATCATGGTGGGAGGTAAAGTTGGCAGGAGACCCTGAAGTTTGCAGCTGTGGGTTTTTACACTGTACCTGTGTCTGCACAAAGGCCTCCTCAGCACGCTGGAGGTGCAGGGCCATACAGGACCTGACCTGGTTGCTTTCCGTCCCTTGTGTTTCAGCAGAGCAGCAACACCACCAGGCTGAAAGAGAAACTCAGCAGGGACAAGGCTCTCTCTGAAGCTGACAGCACACAACACCATGGCCACCTGGCTCTGTGCCCTTCAGAGGTACAGATGGAGTCCCCTAGTCACCTCCACCAGCTTCAGCCCCACTCTCCCACAGGCAGGGTCCCCACCAGGACACATTCCCCTGTGGAAAAGGGAGCACACATTGAGAGAAGGCACCTCAGCATCCTTTGAGACCCCTTCTCACACTTCCAGTGGAAAGGTTTTTACCACCAATCTTGATATCTTCTGGTATTCCCAACCGGCACTTGTCAGTGAGCTGGGCTAGCCTTAGCCCCCACAGCCAGGCTCTAACTGCAGTGGGGAAGGGGCACTTGGGACTGCACTGGTGGGAGGGTGCTTTAACATCACCTTCAACTCTCCCCAGCTTTTCCTGCGTGTTGGGCAGGTCATGTGGTTGGGCAAAGCTTTTTCCTTGCTCTGATTTTGAAGCTTCATTCTACCATAAGCTGCTGCAATATGTTTATAGCAACCAGCATTTTCCCATCTGGCCCTGTTCAAGTTGCTCACCCCATTCAGAACACAGAGAGAATGACAGGGTCAATGTAATGAGAGTACTCCAAACAGCCAACCTGTGTGCCTCATTGTTTCCCATGGCTGTCCCCGAGGCCATGCAGAGGCAAGACCAGAGCTCCAAGGCAGAGAATGGGCTCTTCTCCCACTGCAGGAAGCATCTGTCCACTAACCAGGCCCACATGGCCCAGGATGGGAGCAAAGAGCACGAGGGCACGGTGTGCACAGACCCGGTGACATGTGGTGAGATTAATTGCTCTGCTCAGTTTTAGTCCATTATGCTCTGGAGAGGGAACATACTTCACTGGGAGGGGGGAAACAATGCTCACCAATTTGTGTGAAAGAAAAGCCTGTTCCTTAAATCTGTTTGAAAGCTTTTGTACATCAAAGTCCTGGCCAGAAGAGCTATCACTGATATAATTGGTGTAGACAATTGTGAAGGTTTTGATAAAGACCTTTGTGGAGGAGCTATTCATGGGAGCCAAAGAAGGGTCATGGTTTGGGCAGCAGCTAAGAAACAAAAACCTCAAAATCAGGATGAAGGCTGTGCAAATGTCACACAGCTCCTTACCCCACCCAGCGGAACCCTCAGCTCCCCACACATGGTGGATGAGGCTCCAGCTGCAAAGCCCGGCCAGGGGTGACGAGGAATGCCAAGGGCATCGTCAAAGCCAGGGGAACAGGCCAGAGTGGGGGAAGTAGATCCCCACCATGGACACAGTCTGGGTCAGACTTCCTGAGAAGAAGGGGTGATGGCTCTGGAAGTCCAGATCAGTTCTCACCTCTCGAAGAGAAGACCAAGCTAGAGCTATGGAAAGCTTACCACAGTGGTCCATTTGGGTTACAAATATATGCTATTATCCCAAAAACTCCTAAAAAAATGAAGATATTGGATAAAAGTCAGGAGAGAAAGTAGCAGAGAGCTGTGTCTAAATGCTCAGATAGGAAGGAAGAGGAGGTCTTCTTCTGGCACTGCTGCCTCTCACCAACTCCCAAATGTCAAATACAAAAAGAGAGAAGAGGAGTATTTCCAAGACAGGAAAGTAAGGGAGTTAGAAATAGAGCCTAGCTAGAATGGAAATTATTTTAATTTCTAGATGAAGTGAGTAAAAACAACATAATGGCCAATATACAAAATAACAAATGGCACAAAAGAGGTGCATATAAGTGCTCCTATTTTCACTTTTCACATAAAAAGAGAACAAAGGGACAGTCAATAAACCCAAGCAGCAGCACACATACAAGGATAAGTGAAATACTCTTGTTCTAATGCACTGTGCATAATCATCCAGGGTGCTCCCTGTTCCAAAATATCACTAAAATCACAGATGCAAAGAGACTTGCAAGAAAGGGACAGGAAAGTACCTGAAAGGAAAGACCATTTGCAGTTATATTTGCTGTGTGAGTTACTTGAGCAGAAAGCAATAATATGGGTTTTAAGAGAGAAATTTTCACACAAACAGCAATAAATGGGAGGGGGGCAAAGATCCCCATGGGCAGATTATTCCAAAAATTGCCTTCTAAGGGATGTTTTGTTCCTCCTTCCTCTGAAAATTTTCATTAACTGTTGGCAGCAGTCAGTGACTGGAAATGACAAACCACTTGTCACCTCCTCTGGCTCCCTCCTGGAGCAAGACCAGAGCACCTTCCCACCTTCTGTGTCCCCAGCATGACCCCGAGACAGGGCTTTTGATCCTTTCTGGATCACCAAAAGCAGCTGCTTGGGTGGGTGCTGAGTTTCAACCTGCTCCTTCCTTCTAGTCAAGGAACATTTCACATCCTCAGCAGTATGTGACTGAGGGAGGTAAAAATAATCTTGTCATCTTTTTTCTTTTATTTTTTTTTCATTGACGTTCAGTGATATCTCCCCTATTCATTGCTGAAATGAACCAGAATTAATCTCAGCCTACAATTCTGCCTGGTGATGGGAATGCACATATTAGTGATACACATCAGCACACCTTCCTTCAGGAGTGCTGCCACCTGGATAAATAGCAGTGAAGGTCAGCAGTGGGGAAGTGGGCAAGAAATTACTCGAGAGGGCAGCCCAAATTTAAATGGAGCTGATAACTGCACAGCTGCATTTGTGGACATCTTCCTTTTCATGGCCTCCCTTATCTGAGGTAGATCAGAAACTCAGGTCTTTCTGTGCCCACAAAGTTAAGGATGTGTCCTTACACTCAACGCAGAGCAGGAACTCTCCTTCTCCCAACTGCTGCCGACTCCCAAAGGATGGCATCCCAGTTCCCAGCCTCTCCAGAGCTGTGCTGCAGCACTTCCACCATAGCTTTTCCCTCCCTCCTAAACACACCTGGCACATTCTCCCACCAAAATACATCCATTACAGGCAGCGGTTGCTGTTTTCCGCTCTCTCTGCAGGAGATATGGTGGCTGGAAGCTGGGGGACAGAGCAGGGCACCCTCTGCTGATCCCCCTCCATAACTTTAATGTCCCACAGCCTGGCTCCTATCCCTGGAGAAGATGTCATTCCAACATGGGGCTGATCACATGAGCTGAACATTAAGAGACCTTATTTTTTGTTGTGTGGTTTTTTGTTTGTTGTTTTTTTAAGACTTTATTCGTCTAACATGCTTGACCAAAATTTACAACACTCAAGTTATGTCAGAATGATTAAATAATCTTTAAGCTTTCATACCTCAAGTACTTTAAATGATATTTTGAAGTAACAGTTGCTTTCATATCCTTTCCACATAAAAATACACAGTATTTGGAAGATACCTTAGGAAAAATTATTTTTAAGAGAATATTTTATGGTTGACATAGAAATTTTGCTGAGGCTAATAAAAGGACCTCTTCCCTTCACTTTAACATTTAAGTGCCATGAGCGAATGTAAACATTTCAGACTTTAACATACAGCCAATTTCCTGCCACATTTGTTGCAAACCACTTGAATTGTGACTAGCTAAGCCACTTTATTCTAACTACATGCTATTGTTCATCTTCCCGATGATGACAGGAGTTCATATTCAACTATGAATTTCAGTTCTTACTGATTTAGGAGCTGATCCTGAAATTTCTACACCAGTAGCTCTGGCAAAAGTGGCCCCATCTGAATTAATGGCAGACTGCTCATGCACTTGTGAACCACTCACCCAAAAACCAGTTGCAGCCGTCACCAATTGTTTTGGGTTTCGTTTTCAGGAAAAAAAGCAGCACATTAGTTTAGACACATGGTCACCCAACAGATTACAAGAAATGACAGATCTGTGACTTTTCATGTTTTCTGGGGATCGAGTGGCTTCTTGTGGGTCCACAGCATGAGTCAGTTACTGGGCTTGAACATCTTGGCTCCAGGCAGCACCTGGAAGAGCTGCTGCACATGGAAAGTCAGTGAAAAGCAGAGTTTGTGCCCACCTTGCTCATATAGCCTGCTTTTGCAACACAGGTATTTAAAATTGTTTATGTGTATAATGTACATGCAGCTGCTACGTAAAACTCACATTTACATCCATGTAACACACACAATTCTCCAATGCATGTGAGCAGGTGTGGGCTATGCACAGACCTGCAACCAACTCTGAGCTGGCAGTGCTGTGGTCTGCCCAATGTGTGTGAACAAGATTAATGTCTAGATGCTGTCAGCCCCTAATTCAGGATGTCCACATTCAGAATACAGCAGTAAAATTATCTCCATCAAGTCAAAAGGACATGCTTGTTAGTTCAAGGCAGAAATCCATTTCTTGCAGGACATGTCTGAAGCCCTGGTGTTTTTTTGGTGTCTTTGTAATCAATTCTTAAGCTTCTGCCTAGGACAGGACTGAAATCCTTGCAGCTTCGATACCTCTGCTGACACTGCAGGAGAGCTGCACAGGCAGTACCGTGGCTGTGGACCATCCCAACCGGCTCCTGACACGTCCCCTGCTTTGCCTGGTGCCAAAAGCAACACAACAGATGGGTTTGTACTGGGTTTGTGCTGGGCCTGTCTCAGCAGTGTCCATGAGCGGGCAAAGAGCAGTACCAGGTCCCCTGAGGTGACCTCTGCTCTGCGCACTTTGGTGTGTTCCCATTACCCACAGCCACCCAAAAGTGAGTGCCCAAACTACACCTTAGGTTGATGCCTTCCCCTTGCCATCTATGTTTCTCAAGGACAAAAATGATCGCAATGATATTTAACCACTCCTGACCAGGGCCAAATTCAAACCAGTAATCTCATCATTGGCTGCATGTCCCATGTTAGCAAGTTTTAAACCAAAGGTCCCAGTGGGTTTTATTTAAAATGCCATTACTAATCATTGGGTGGGCTCTTTGCAGGTTTTTTCTCTTTCTTTTTTCCTTAAATACAATCACATATCACTTTACTGTATGAAAACACAGTTATATTTTTTCTTCTTTTTTTTTAAGGGAAATGTCATCTTTTTTTTTTTTTTTTTTTTTTTTTTTTAAAAGGCAGAGCCACGGCNACAGGCGAGGCCAGGTTACAAATTCCTGAGTTTATACTGCACTTAACACAGTCTCCCTTCTTGAATGTAGAGCTGTTTACAGCATGCTGGCAATATGCACCATTTCCCTTGCCATCTGTAATGCCAGATGTAGTAAAACTTCATTTCAGTACAGTGAATTAGGGCCTCTATTGCATTGATTTTGAATAGATGCAAAGACTTAGACCTGGAGGACTTGGAGAAATAGCTTTCCTCCTGTGACTGGTCATTTGTGAACTATCTTTTATATTTGCCATGTTGATTAAGGGAAAACATCTTTACCATCATTTGTATTTTACCAAGAGCTCACTGGAAAACATCTGAAATGAGGAAATCCTAGTCTAAACACTCATGTTTAAACTGCAAACTTTCTTAAAGAAACACTCCTTTGAAAGACATCGTTCTTTTAATAAGTCCAGTATACGGTATGTACAAAAGCCCCTACTAGAGATATATATATATATATATAGATATATATATATATGTGTATATATATATATATGTGGAATGCATTCACTTTTCTGTGTTCACAAACATTTTAATGGTGAAATGTTAGTCTTTAATCTGTTTCTGGCACCAAAATGTCTTTGTTCCTTGTCCACTTTTGTTACTCTAAATTTATCTGTGAAGAGCTAGCAGGGAAAAAAAGAAGGATTTTGCATTTTTTGTTGAATGGTTCCCTATTGGGATTCTCAGCCAGCAATATAAAGTTGCTAATGTGTTGGGTACAACTTTAAATCCTCATTATAATCATGTGTTCCTTGGAGTAGGTAAGTCAATAACTATAGGTGGATTAAGTGGCTGGTAATTCACAGTGCACACAGATGCATTCACATAGGTGGTGGTTCCATCAGCCATGACACCATAACCTACAAAGGAAGAAAAATTCTGGTTACTCTCATTATTCCTTATTATCTTCTTTATTTTTTTAATTACCTTTATCACACAATGATAAGTGCCACATTTTTTATTACTCAGAAGGAATTTTAAAATTCTCTCTGTGCAAAACATAAATGTTCCCTGAATCAATACAATCTTTGTCCTACAGCAGAACTTTTTAAATTGTGTAAGAAAAGCAAAATGGGCCCTCAGGAGCTAGTGGCTATTATCTCTGGCAGCCAGCTCCCTAAACCTCCTTAGAAAGACAGATACTTTCCTCTGCACAGATTTTTCTCTTAAAACTTTTTTAGTTTTAGAAAGAATGCTTCTGATCGTTTAGGCTTGCAGTCATCAGTGCAGCAAATTTTGGGCAATTTTAATCTTCCCACCTTTTTTCCTGCCCTGTAATGAACATCCTTTAACCAACCAATGAAGAAAAAGGATTGCTTGACTGAGGCAAGTATGTGTGCATGTGCATCTCGGCAGGATTTGCCTAGTAGGAACCTCTGCTTGCTATGTCTTTGAACTGGTTGACCAAACTTGATGGAAAGGCACTAAAATGCCTGCCCAGGCTGAGAAAAAATGGCTTTGCTATTGAATGCATTGTCTAACAGACAAGGTGAATTCACACCCTAAAACATGGGAATATTTCCACAGGAGAGCACACACATCCCTGTGCCTCACAAGTGGTGAAAAAGCTCCAGCTACATCTCATGTCTGGCTAGACACCGAAGGCAAACAATTCCAGAGTAAAATCTGCAGAAAACCAAATTTCCAGCTCTAATGCCTGTAGAAGTACAGTGGAATGATGTTTCAAAGAAGAAGCCCTTTGACAGCCTTGGTGTTATGAAAAAGCAGACACACTCTCCGTTGTCAAAAATCTTTTCATGAATCACTAGTAAAAAACGTAAGCTTGATTACATGAAAGCTAAAAGCTTAATGCTGAAAACTTTCACTGAAATATTATGATCAATATGAAAAAATGCATTCATCGTCAGAAATACATGATTTTGGAGAAATCACCTGGTAGAAAGCATTCGTACTTCAATCTCATCTTTCATAAAGTTAATAGTGAAATGTATTCATTGCTATATACACACTGAGTTCTAGCTATTCAAATCCTAGATACTGAGGACCCTATGTTTTCTTTGAATGCAATTTAATGTCTTTCAGAGCACTGAAAATTGCATAATTTGCAAACAAAGAAACGGTAGCCAAATGCCTTTCTTTTTGGTTCCTTAAAACCTCCTGAATATTTCAGGGCCTCCTGCACCTCCCATGGAAAAACCACACTATAATTAGGGACCAGGAAGGGAAGAAAACTCTGTCAGGTTCCTGTCACAGGCATTTCTTTAAATCCCTTTCTGCTTGCCACAGAACAACTGTTCTGAGGAAAACACAAAATGCACAGAGGACAGCCAGCACCAGGGCTGGGACTTTCTGTCTCCTCAGCTACACATTTGGAGAGAACAGAATCAGCCTGCTAGCACACTCCTTTTGCTGGAACATTCCTAATGCTGCAGCTTTCACTCCTGTCCCACTGCCAGCAGAGTTTCCTTGGCCATGACCTCAGTGGAGTACTGGCTATAATGGGAAAATAGCCAGAGCCCCTGCCATGCTGCTTGTCCCTTCCATGGGTGGATCAGCAGCAAGCCCATGTGCAGAGGTATTTTTTGGCAGACATGGTAGTTCAGAGAGGGAATAGGGAAGGAACATCTCTTATAAGCACCTCTTCCCCCCAGATGTTCAGTAAATGACTGCTGCAGATGTAGCTATGCTCACTCAGAGGAAGAACTCATCTGTTCAAATCATGCATTCTCTCTACAAAGTGCAGCTTCGTTTGCACAGGCCGCCTGCAATGGGAATTCTCCTCTGCAGAGATTTAGCATCCCACTGAAAAACAGGCTCTGCAGTTCCCCATTTGTTTTCTCTAAATTATGATAGTTAACAAGAAGAGTACCTTGTTTCTGTGTTTTGATACCTACTGTGCCAACTACATTAATTCACAGGATTTACCATTCTATGGAGGTGCCATTCTCTTCCCTCGAGAGCCAAAGCTGGGCTTGGTTTTAGCAGATGTGATTTTGTTTACCTGCCTGAAGCTTCATGGCTTGCTGTTTGCTTATATCCCCTGCAACCATCTTGGCTTACAATTTCTGAAATGACAATGAGTTTGAACTGTATTCTCCAGGTCTCTTGGTTGGAATATCAAAGACTGCTCTAGCTGCATTATTTGTTTACTCTATGATTTAACAGCACTTTGGACATTAACCAGGCATTAACAGGTCACAGCAGATGAGACACATGAGGAGAATGGACCTAATCCTTGAGCTATAAAGTAGTGATCTGAACATCTTATGCATTTATTTTGCACCACCAGAGATGTCACTTCTAATGTGCCATGGTGAAAGCCCCTACCAGCAAGTCAGAGAGGGATATCTTGGGAAGGGTTCTTCACAAAACCAGAAATATCTGAATGCCAGATCCTCCAGTATTTCCATCTCCACAATGCTGAGACCCACAGAGATCATACAGCAAAGGCTGGAGCAGTCCCAGAGGCAGAAACTGGCAGTTGTGGAGTACCTTTTCCTGCCAGTAAGTTTACACTGCCAAAGACTGAGCAGCTGATAATACACACTTACATGCTAATGGTTCACTCCTGCACAGCCCACTGCTTTCTGCTTGGGTGGGGGCAATGCTTGGAGCCTTGCTGCCTTACTCTGTGAACAGGACAGACAGCATCTACCTTTCCCTTTTCCTGGAGATGAACTCCTGCTGTCACTGACTTCAGCAGAGCATATCTGCCACCATTTACTGCCTTGTGTAACTTTTTTCCCCAGTTAAACATCACATAGTCAATAGAACCTCTTGCTTTGTCCGAGCACAAAATGTTTCCCCTGCCAAAGCAACTAAATGCATCCATAAATATCTTGGAACTTCTACACCAGTCAGTAGTGACATCCCTCTTGATTTCAACTTCGTATACACACTGATGGGGAGAGACAACACTTACTGAACAATCTTGAAGATCAAGCCTTAGATGGAAACCTCAAAACATTCCTACCCCTTTTACAAGCACAGAAGCTGAGACACAGACATCTTTCATGAATTATTGTGAAGCATAGATTCTGCTGAGGAAAAAAAATCCCTCCATCCTAGTATTCAGTCACTTTGTGTAACTACTGGACTTGTGTACTTTTTTTAAAACTCACAGTACTCATGCCCGTGAAGGAAGCATCAACCTGTTTTACAGATGCAGAAGATGAAAGATAAGCTCAAGTACAAGTATTGAAATGTGGATATCAGCCAATTTCACCTCTATATATGCAGCTAAATATGTATCTGAATTCTAGAAGTGCTTCCGTTCAGACATTCAAGTTTGAAAATGCCGGTTAAGCCTTCTCTGTTTGTGGTTTCTAACTATATATATATATAAAGAAATGTGTTCTGACCTTCATGGATATGTCCAAAAACATGAAGCCTTGGCTGTATTCGTCTCTGGACTGTGTTCAGCAGCTCAACACATCCTACCCGTTGCATTTTCTTAGGAACCCAGTCTAGAAAACCTTAGGAAAAGAAAGGAAAGCTTTAAGAGAAGACAGGTAATCCACAAAGTTGTGCTTTTATACAGCATTTTTGAGATTTCACAAACAGCCACAGAAGAATTGAAATAGCAAAACCTGTGTCTGCTTTGGTAAGCAGAAGAGGCTTTACCCGTTTTCTTCCTGAAGAGAATGAGGTGTAAAGAGCAGGAAGTCCAAAGCAAGCTTGTAAAGAATTTTAAAGGACATTTAACTATTTAAAACCAGTCCTGGGACCTCCTTTTTTATACTGAACACTTGAACCAATGTAATGGAATCTGTGTTGCCAATACTATAACTATATTGTTATCACATTGAATCCTCCAGTAGTGGAAATCGGGTGAGGAATCCACTACATGCCCAAAAAAGACCATCCTCAAGTTGAACCACTGCATGACACACCAAGCCCCACTTGCCTAAACTGATGGATCTCAGACAGGAAGAGAAATTCAGACCTTTTGCAGAAGATGTATTTAAGTGCTTCATTTACTTGCACAAAAATTGTGTAAAAATGTATTTCTTATGAAAATAGACAGAAATGTTACATCAACTTGCCTCTTTGTCTAAAAATACTGCAGGGGAAGTTTACTGCCAACTGAAGTCTCATTTTTCCTTCCAAGCAGTAGTAAAAAGAGGATGCTGTATTGAAGTGTTTGCAACAACCAATCTGTTTTCTTTCTATTGTTCAGTCATTTTCATCAGGCTCGAATTTGGAAACCTAAAAGATAAAATCTTCCTGCTTTTATTTTGTTGTTCTGATACTTTCCCTGAATGCCTGTCATAGCTTTGCATCTCTTGGATTTGCTGCAGTAGTGTGAATATATTGTGATCTTAGCCAGAGGTACAGAGCCTGGACCTGGTTTTCATACATTTACTTTTGATGTCCACTCAAGCATGGCTAAGCAGCCAACCAACTGGTTTAAAAGACCAGAAGGGTGGTATTCAAACTCTTGGAAAAGCTCTCAGATTTGCTAGCTTCAGGGTAGGTTCACACATTGAGAAATACTTCTTTAGCTGCCAGTGGTTGGTAAACTGTGAGGTTTTACCAAAATGGCAAAAGTTTGCACTTGTTTCATAGCTACTCAGAGAGCTATGTTCAATTTTCAGAAAAAAAGTTGGGAATGGGGCATCCTAAGTGCAAAAAGAGGAAGTCCTGATCAGGGTCAAAGACCTGAAGATGCTGTTTGGCACCTGTCAGGGGATATAGAAAAAGAAAGCCCTGCTGAACTACAGCCAGACTGAGGAATGCTAACTCCTGCTGAATTCACTTGTGCCATCAAAGGGAGGTCAAAATTTACTGGAGAAAAACAGCATTTATGATGTCAAAGTGAGGCCAGCAATTTCTCTGGGATAAAGTCATGCTTTTCTTTTTTTTCCAGAATAAATATATTATAGCCATGGGCTTTATTATTCCAATGGTTTGAAACAGTTAATTGTCAAAATGTCTGCGGTGAACATAAAGCCAAAAGTATTTCCACTTCAAAAACTTCACAAACAAAAATCCATAAAATTAACTTCTCCATTAAATTAAGCATTATTTATGTTGAACATGTTTTTGTTTACATGCATTATCACCCTTCTGAAGCCTTCCCATATGTTTGCAGCTTATTATGTACACCTGACTACACAAACTAAGAATAATTGATTACACCTAGCTAACAATTAGAGTTCATCTTAGGGGTTTTTTAATGTTTGGTTACTTGAAACAGGTTTCTGCAGCTGTCAGGAAAGTATAAATCTTTGTCACAGACTATCAAGCAGGCAGCTGCAAATGAAGACTTAAAGGTGAAATTAAATTAAAAACAAAGAAAAGAAATTGAACTTTTGGAAGAGAAATAAAAGAATCATAAATGGAGATCTTTAGGAAACAAAAATATGCTGATATGGAAACAAGCATTAACACTGATCCCATAATCACAAATACTGTATTTCATAAGCTGTGAAATATATTGCATATCTTTTTTAACGATAATAAACAGGCTATACTAAAAAAATGGTCAAAAAATAGCTGGTTTAACCTTTTTTTTTTCTCATCCTGTGTGAACCTTCCATGTATCCCTGCCCTGGTTTCATCCCAAAGCACTACGCTAAAACAGAAGAGAAAAATTACTCGGATTTTTGTTGCATGGCTAAATGAAAAACGAAGTTAATTAACTCTTAATGGTGCTTCTGCATCTAAATCAGACCATTTCAAATCATGTAATAATGTAGTATTAATTAGTTCAGAGGTATGCACGCTCTTTTGAAGTGAGGGAATAAGAAAGCAGCACAAAAAATGGATGATGGACACAATTTAGGAAGCCATGCTGGAGAAAAAGAAAAAAATAGAATTTGCAAGAGGCCTGATTGCTATTTATGATCATTAGGAACAACTCCAGTGAGGTTCTGAGTTCCAAGATCAGAACAACAGGAATCAGCTTTCTGAATAAAATAATTGGCTGGGAGGGTCAAGGAGGATCCTGTCTCCCAAAAGGTCTGTGGACAGAGCTGCACAATAAGGTGGTTCTGTAAGTTAAGCAGAGTGCTAAGTTCTTTGAAGTGTCCTATGTTTGTTGCCATGGGTTTCAGGAAGACCAACAGCTCCTGCCCTCAGGCACAGGGTTCTGTGCCTGAGCTGTCTATTAATGCATCAATAAGAGAGAGACAAAGAAACAGGAACTTCTAAAAAAAAAAAAGGAAATTCTTGGGGGATGGTTGAAGATAAAGAATTAAAAAAAAAAAAGAGAACACATACTGGGCCATGGAGATGAGTGGAATTCACATTACTCCATTACAATCACTGGAGATGGGTGGTGCTTCCTCAGAATTACTGCAATTATTAATTTACTTTTAAATTATTAAATCTCCTATGAAATGTGTTACTAAAGTCTGTCTGTTGAATGCCAGCTCTGCAGTGCTCTTCAGGGGTCCTCCTCCCTCTGCTGATGCCTGAGGCTACTGGGGAGGCCTGGTGGCTAAAGGTGGTTGAATCTCTCCACTTTCCAGCATTAGATTTCAAGTGAATCTTCAGTCAGCCGAAGGTTGGATTGTTTTACAGCTGATCAGCTGGCTTTAAAAGAGGTTTCCAAAGTGCTGGAAAAGCTTCTGAAAACATGTTAAATATGGCTTATAAATATAACTACATGAAAGACACAGCATTGTGCCTTGGGTCCTGGCAGGGGTTACCCCCAGACCAATGGCTTGGAGCTGATATCTCAGGGCTGAAACACTTAATTTGTGGCATCCACTTCTACAATAAAGGGTCATATTAAAATCAGTCCATGGCATGGCATGAGACTCCACTTAGGTGAAGAATCAAAACACACACCCCTAACTGTGAGAAACTCTGCTAACAAAGAACTACTTTCCCCCAGGATTAGTGAGTAGTGGAATGCAAACATGTCTTTCTAAAGAAAACAAAACACAAACCCTTTAGATACTTTCTCCTCCAAGCTCTGAAAGAGAAGAAAGGGTGGAAGACGAGGGTTTTAGCTTCAGGAAATTGGGGAATCTAAAGGTTTAAAGAAACCAGCTGCCTTCATTTTGAGCAAAGCACAGTAATACTCAGCAGAACACTTGAGTACATGCTTCTTATTCATGTCCATTTATTAAATTAGTGAGAGTCAAACACACAGTCACATTAAATATAGACCGGTATTTGTTGAATCCATTGAAAAAAAGCTTAAAAGCCTTAAGCCTTTACTTAATCTGGGCAAGTTCGTGTGATTTTATTATTTCTGTAGCAAAGGTAATGTCAAAATTTTCTAGGAATATGAGTAATCTATTATCAATAGAGAGCTTTTATGTTAGCGATATTAATATTTGGAAAATGCTCATGCAAAACTATTTCTTTTTGATCAGTTCATGTTGCCAAATTGTATTACAGATAAGGAATTCAACCATCTTGTCCAAAGAACAGGCAAACAATGGGGAGCATCTGGGTTTGTGAGGCAGAAGATGCCCCAAGTCAGCATGATGAGGGAAAAAAAGGGATTCTGGGTACTTCTTGGTGGGAGAATGCAGTAGCAAGTCAGGGAGAAAGTGATAAAAAATTAGATCCTGATAATGCATTTATCTTCAAACAGGCTCCATGCTTTCAATCTAGTAATTTCACTAGTGGCAGGTTAGACATGTGCATCGGAAAACTAGACCCTGCTTATTTATAAAGCTCATTATGGCTTTAGGTGTTAATGTTTTATTTTTTAAGCCATTATTTAATTCCCTGTCATTGAGCAGAGATATCACAGGTAATCATGAGCTGAAGTCCTGGTGCTGCTGAAATCAGTATGCATGCTGCTTTTGACTTCCGTAAGTCAGGTTTGCACTCTTTTTCTAAGGAAAGCCATCAGTTACCATATAATCATCTGAAATACACAGCTAAGAGCACTATTATTTTCTTACCGAGAGGTGGTCCATGTGTTATAAGAATATCTATTCCATCTGGAATAAGGTTCCATTTCTCTAATAGTGCTTGGCCTCGTGGAAGATTAAAGCCCCAGCCATAAAACCAAGGTTGCCTGCCAAGAAAGGAGGAGAATGTCTTCAGTGCTACTTCCATGTACTGGTTATCTAATTAAAATACTGAGGTTGACTCTTTACTACCATGGAATTTGAAGACACAAATAGCATTCATTTTCTTTTTTGTGTGCCCAGTAATCCCCTCTTTCCATACAAGCAGTGTTGTTTAACTTGTATGGCAAACATGTGCAGTCCTCCCTGCTTTCAGTAGACAGCATACAGTAAAATATTCACAGTATTGCTCCAACTCCTTACAAGCCCTGGATACCAAGATCTCCATGTGTGGATTATCACGCTGACTCTCACAACATTTAGAAGAACAGCTGTCCCAGACACCTCCACGTGATTTATGTTTCACATTGGCTCCCAGCACGTTTGGCCCTTAGCCTATGACCAGCTGGGCAAGGACAGACCCTGGCACCATGACAGATCCTGCTCCAAAGTCAGAGACATCATCTCTGCTGCTTTGTTTCCCTAATTGGATGCATCCCATCAGAACAAGAATTCTGCTGCTTCTCTTACACACAAATTTCTTCTGTCCTCTGGTGTGTTGACTTGCTTTTAAGTAAGACTTCCAATATTCAGGATTCCTCATCAGACAGGCATTTACATTTTTTAAAATGTACTTATGGAGCAGCTCATCATGGAGCAGCAGGACTGTGACACTGCCAGTGAGAACATAATTTATCTGTATCTTGCTATCCCATTGATTAAAAACTATATTTCACAGCAATTATATCACAGTGTTAAATTATGTCTTGCTGACTAGGCTCTAATTCTAGATCATAAAATTGAGGGGTTAGTTTTAGGTTGGAAGTTTAAATAATTTTTTGACTGGTGTCTTGTGGCCATACCCATATTTGAAGAACAATGAACAGAAAGTTTTTCTTCCACAGACAAAAAGAGGCTCAGCTATTGATGACTGAAAAGCTTTTTTCTCATCCCCTGCCTCTTTATCACATGCCCTGGATAACCAGGGTCTTGGGAAACAGGTGTCCCAGGAAAAAAAAAAGGTGAAACTTCGAACATCTGCTATCAGGACCAGAAATACATGTCCCAGCCTCCAGAAGCTGTGATGAGGGAGGTGAAGAAGGTGTGTGAAGGAGAGATGCTAACAGCACTGGCAATGAAGCACAAATCTTGTTCTGAGTCACACTGCTCAGGGCAAGGCAGCTGGCTAAGAAAAACACTCATCCCTACACCAGGCCACAAACTCATACTTTTCTGGTTACCTGTTCAACATTCCAAGCAGCCTTTCCTCACCTTCCTGCTGCCAGGGTCTAGAGAGAGGCTCAGGGGAGACCTTATCTCCCTAAAATTTCCAAAAAGGTGGTTTTAGCAAGGTGGGAATTGGCTCTCTTCTCCCAGGTAACAATCAACAGGACAAGAGGAAATGGCCTAAAGTTGTACCAGGGGAGGTTTAGATTGGATATCGGGAAAAATTCTTCACTGATAGGTCAAGTGGCTAAGTCACCATGCCTGGAAGCATTTAAAAGATGTAGGGATGTAGATGTGGGACAAGGCACTTGGGGACAAGGTTTAGTGGCATCAGGTTTATGGCTGGACTCGATCGTCTCAGAGGTGTTTTCCTAAACAAATTTCCTAAAAATGTATGGGCTTCTCCTAAGTGGCTTATTGTGCAGCAAGGTACTAGCAATGTCACCATGTGACATTGCCACATAACAACCACAAAAGCTCTGTGGAGCTGGATCTGCCCCTCCTCATATTCAACTCACCACTGAGATGAGGAAATTATTTCTACCACACAGGAATGCCTCGAAAATAAAAAACTTGAAGATTGTGAGATGCTTGGATATTGCAGAAATGGGAGGCTTCGTAAAAATATACAGTGGTTGGTTTTTTTAAACTCTTCATCCTTTCCTGCCTTGGGATTGCATTCCACACCTAACATGCCAAGTATATTTCTTCACCAAGAGGAAAATACACAGCTGTTTGGCAAATTGTCTGGATGCCCAGGGCACATTTTCCAGCAGCAAGATCTCACTGACAGAAAATATTTGCAAGGGCAAATAGGTGGCAAAAGAAGTGTCAGCACAGTAAATCACATGTTTTAAGCCACTGACAGTTTCAAAGGATGTACATCCCTGCTCCCACCCCTCCCTTGGCCAGGTGCTGTTGGGCAGGAGCAGGATTGTCCCCAGGTCCCCGATGGGAAGTGAGGGGTGTCACCATCCCACAGGTGTGCCAGGCACAGAAAAGAAACCAAGGGGAAAGACCAAGTGTTTGCTCAAGAAGCACAGGCCAAAAACTCACAGAATAGTTATTTGAAGGCTACAACAAAGCATTTTTAAAGAGAAATAATCATGACTGCCACAGGTCTCACCAGAAGTCAGCTGAATCCTGCTGAAATCCAGACGACCACAAACCACATACACAGCTGTGAGAGCCTCTGCCTGCTTCTACCAGGGCTGAACTACACACGGCCACTTTCTAAAAAAGCCCATTTCCCCTTATGAATAGGCATGATCTGCTTATTAAGACAAGAAGCACTTTCCCCATCCCTCCCTCCTCCCTCCCTCACTCCCTTTGTGGTGACTGCAGCGGGGCTGGTAAGTTATGCATGCTGGAGCTGTTCTTTTGTGAAGGGGAGATGTTACAACTTGTGTGATTTGCCATTATGCTGTCTTTTGTGACAATCCCTAGATGGAAGGAAATGTCTGGAATATTTCTGGCAAAAAAAAAAAAAAAAAAATCCCAGGTCCAAGAAAGGATTCAGCGGAGGATGTTGGCATGCTTTGCATTGGAGAGAAGAAAGACAAATCACACACTTCAGTGCCCCCACCCCCAAAGCAAAAACCATCTTTATAACCACATAGGGATTTTAAAAACCCCCACATCCCTTCTTCTGAAAATTTATTACAAAACAACTATCTAAGTTTCTGAGTAGGGAAAAGGCCTTCTTCTCTAATACCCATTAATGAGCCCGTGACCTGGATATCATGCAAAGACAACTTTGTCTAAAATTTGCATTTATGATAGAACCTGAAAACAAAACTAAATTCTTTATATTGAGTACCAAATTTCTGTATTTCCAAGTAGTGCTTACTCAGGAAGTGTAATTATTTTTATAATGTATTTTTCAATAATATTTTACATTTGACAAAGAAAATATTGTCATGTATGCTCTAAAAGAGAAAAATCCACTACCCTCAAAAAAACCAGAAACCAACCCAAGAAAAATTTATTTGGCAATTAAAGACATGCATCATTAATGTATTTCACCTTTGAAATGAAGCACTTATCTGTAGAAATGTACTTTGATTTAGGTCTTACCTTTTTCAAGTGAACAGTTTGAGTGTCTCCAACACTCTACTGAAATTCAACCATTTTATTATTTTGATAAGAATAATGATTGTCTACATAGAAGACTCAAGGGGGAAAATATATCAGAGGTGAATTTGTTTACAGCACAATTAACCTTATGTTTAAAACATATGAACAAGTTTTGCAGGCCAAATAATCTGCCACACAAAAAGGGCTGAATTATCAGAGTTTGTGCTAGAAATCGGATGTTGCTTTATGTACTGAATTTCTATCTGTCTGTTCTAAAGTAACCATTGGAATAATTTTCTTACAGAATGATAGTTGCTATGACAACCATAGCAAATTTTCCTTTTCTGAAACAGATGTCTCATTTAGTTGAAAATTAGAATGTGAAAAACCCATGGGAAAAATTAATTCAAACTTTAACAGAACACTGACTACAATGTAATCTCTTATAGGTTAACCCCTTAACATCTTTCTGCACTCCTACAGTAACCTTCTCATAAATTCTAATTAAACCAGTTTAACCTCCTAGGAATGACCTTCTTAGCTATCATTAGTACTTTAGTTGTCTTTGAAAGGATCATTTCTGTTATAATAGTAACAAAAAAAAAAGTCATACTAAAAAAATAATGGTCAAACATATTACCTCCCTAATTATTTATTAGGGTTTTTTTTTTCTTCTTTTATTCAGCTAGTACTGGAAAGAGCTAACACGTAGCCCAAGAATTCTTTTGTCATTTAAATGAGGCTTTACTTAGTTTTGCATGTGATCTACTGCAAAAAGTGGGGATGCACCACTTATATTTGACCTGCCCTTTATGTGAAAGTGGAAGGTTTTTCATTTTTAAACCACTGGTACCCATCTCAATCTGACAGGCAGCAATACAAACAAGGGATACTTGACTGGGAAGAACTATCAATGCACATGGATTCTTCTATTGCAAGCAATGAAAGACTGAAATTTGATTCTCCATTGCCTCGATTAAATTTAAACTTTTAACTCAAAGAATGGCTTCCTTCCTTCCTTTCCAGCTCAAGGGGACTCTCCACAGTACCTGGGCACCCCTGCAAACAAACAGGGCAGAAAACCAGTAGGCACTCCCAGAAACATTCCCCCTTGGCACTGCCTGCAGGGCTGGGGGTGGCAGCTAACACAAGAGCTGCAAGATTTGCTGCAGCAGCTGCCTCTAGGCTGCCTAGCTGAGTAACACAAATCCTGCCACCAGTAGGCACCAGTTACTCTCTTTGACTTCAAGGGAAAAGCCCAGTAGCTGCAGGGAGCTATGGGTGGTTTGACTAAACAGCAGCAGTGTTTCAATGGGATCAGTGGGCAGTATCTTGCAAACACCCCGGTAGCAAAAAGTGCAAAACTGAAGCACATTGTTCCTCCTAATTTATATTTTTTCCTATAAAAATATTTTTTTTCCTTTTTTTGCAGCTGAAAGGCAAGTTCTCTCACTAGAATTCCTTTGCTTACCAAATAAATTTCAAAGGTTCACAAACACATGCAACTTGCTCCAGTCTTTTCTCCATAACTGTTTTCATTTTTGTCCTACAGGAAAATAAACAGATATTGGTTGGTGACTGTCAAGAAGCTCAGTGGGAAAAGAATGGACCAAATCACCTTTCTCAGCCCTGCTCCTCTTCCTGAAAAAAGCAAATATTCGGTATTTAGAAGACTGGCCTACCATGCTGAAAGCCATACTGGCAGGAGTTACTGGTCAAGGGCCATGGAGCACAAAAAGCAGATTCATCAGTGGCAAACATGGGCAAAACTCCAACATATCCTGATTCCCAGCCCAAGAAAACTCAATGTTGGACATTTAAGTCTAATTTTTCCTGGTCTTGATATCATCTTACTATCACAACTAGCTACAGTCCTGTGAACATGGTTGTACAGAACTATATACACTGCATACCTTCCCTGTGTGCAGGTTCTTCAGGTATTCATATTTTTATATTCCCCACCACTGCATAAGCTGAATTACACCATCACTGCATTTGCCTTTTTAGCCTTTCCTCAGTAAGTAATTAACTATTTTAATGAGTATTTATATTATTTTTTAACTCTACTTTCTCTCCAAGTAAGCATTCACAAAAGTTCATTTTTTTGGGGGTTTTTTTTGGTTTGTTTAGGTTTTTTGGGGTTTTTGTTTGTTTGTTTGTTTTTGTATCAGCCATTTCATCTAAAGTAGCTGTGAAATAACACAGACCATTTTGTCTTTTCTTCCTTGCATGCAAAAGGGCCATCCAAAGCAGGAAGGGAAGGGACAAAAGCAGCTATCAGGTCATTGGTGCTAAGAATGACTGTCAGGGCACTATTTGTTTACAGGCTTTGAAATTTCATTCAACATCTGGGCATCTGAGCCAAACATAATTGAGATCTAAGGAAAAACAAGCTTCAGAAGTCTTTAGGAGCATGAGAAGATTTATATTACAACTTCCATATGAGAGAGGCAAGGTTGGTGTGCTTTTAGAGAACAGCAGTGTGCAAAAATAATTAAAGTATGCCAAAAAGAAATTAAATATTTTCATTCTTAGTATTGAAGACAGGTCTTTTTTAATGGAAAGTAAGGCCTTATAACTAACAAATGGAAATGATGAAACTCAGATCCTCTACCGGCCATAACACACAACTCTGCTTCCATGGGGAAGTTTTCCCTGCTTGCTTTGCATCCAAGGTTGTCATTCTTGAAACTCTGAATCAAATTAAATTATTGTTTTCACAAAAGGACAGAAGGATAAAAATCTGAGGATGGCCCTTTGTCAGTAATTATTTCTCTTGCAATTCAAGTTACACATGAAATCATTCATCTTTTGTTTAGTAAAGGATTTCACACAGCTCTGACTGCAAAGAAGAAAGAATGAGCTATGACTAATAGGAACTGATCATTTCTAAACATTAATCTGTTATAAAACAATGAAAAATAAAATGAAATCTACTTTATCTTCATAACAAGAAAACAAGAAGGTAACAGGTAAGGAGGAAAATTAATGAAAGACTGAATTTAAAATATGCCAGTACCAAATGCAGATAGTTTATCTCATTCTTCTGAAAGGCAAATGATTATACCCCATCTGATATTTTTTAAAAATAATAAAACAAGCAAAGGTAGAAGCTAATTTAGAATAATTGCTCAAAAGATTCAGTGCTGAGTGTTCAGATGTAGAACCGTACAGACTTTCAGTACAGTCTTAGGGATTTAATGCAGAGATAAGGTCTTGAGTTCCTGATGTCTCAGACTCTATTCCCTCAGTCTCTTGAATTCTCAGCATCTAAAACTATAGATACAGCCAGGTTATCAAGCCCATATTTGAGATACTGATAGCTGACAGCCACAGAAAGAAGGGTTAGGAGAGGAGTTAACAGCCCCTCTGCAGTATAGCCACAATTTCATTTTAGATGTAAAACCTGCCAAGAAGGGGCCAATCCAGAAGGAAAAAAAAATTGATGCCCATCTATGCATGGCATCTTTATGGTTATTCACTGTCAGATGCCCAGACAGCTAAAGAAAAAGAATCCTTTTCCACACTTCCAGCTAGCTGGTGTTTATTGGAGTCCCCTAATGCAGGTGTTTGCCACCTGAGGAGATGGAATATCCCTTTTAGGGGCTCTCCCAGATGAAACACTACTAAAATATGTAAAATATGTAACAGATGTCCCGAGAAACAACAAAAAAGGCTCTCACAGTAGCCACTGAATTATTGAGCCCCCCAGTTAGAGTCAGGCCCAAGAGTTACTCTGTTTAGTAATTCACCAGGTTGACATTCTTGTCGCAAAATACCAGGAGTAATCAGGCCATATGGACTAACTTTCTGCCAGTTCTTTTCTGATTTTCTTCCCTTTTTTTTTTACCTTCTTTTACCCAGAAAATTCAAATCCATTTTGATTTAAACAAGCATGAAAATGCTTCCAAAACTAATAAATTAATGCAACATGTGTGCATATATGCATGAAGCGCATTATTATTAATGTTTCAAATTTAGCAACAGACGAGCTTACTTCTTGTTTAAAAAAGCACATACTGATACTTCATATGGCATGTGTCTACCTGAAGTGAACAAAATCCAAGCAATCCTAAATTCCATATTTACGTTTTCCCACAGTCTTAAATTCACTTCACAGCGCAGTGGTGGAAACAAACTGCTGCAATATAGCTTTCTATACCAAAAAAGTAGATGTTTAACAGCTATCTTTCAGCTATCTAGGAATCTGAGATACCTTAAAAATGTACTTATCTGATGTAGATTACACAATTAGAAGTACTTGACACACACAGGTGCAACCCTGTGTTGTAATATTCAGAGAGCTTTGTGTGAACTCAGGAAAAAAAAAGGAATTTATGACCTTCTGGAGAAGGACAAGAAACTCAAGAGGACTACAAGGATGTTGTGGGTTATGCAGAGAAAAAAAGTAGAAGGACCAATTCCCAGATAGAGCTTAATCTGCCTACTGCTGTAAAAGATGGTAAAAAAATAAATACATCAGCAACAAAATGATGGCCAAGGAGAATCTCCATCTTTTATTGGATGCAGAGGGAACATGCTGACAAGGACTGAGGAAAAGGCTGAAGTACTCAACACTTTCTCTGCCTCACTCTTTTGGTTGTTGTCATTGTACCAAGCCCCTGAGCTGGAGAACAGGGACAGGGAGCAGAATGGAGCCCCATAATCCAGGGGGAAATAGTCAGTTACTGCTACAGCACTGAGATACACCCAAATCTATGGGGCTGGATGGGATCCACGCAGGAGCTGAGTGCCATCACATGCAGGACAACCAGGGAATCAGCCCCAGCCAAGGTGGGATTGTGACAGGCAGCTCCTGCTCGGCCCACCCAAGCTCCTTCTGTGACAGGGGATGAAGGAAAGGCTGTGGATGCGCTTCCCTGGACTTTAGACAGCCTTTGACACTGTCTGCCACACATTCTCCAGGGGACATTGGCTGCCCACAGCCTGGGTGGGTCCCTGCTCCACCGGGTATAAAACCAGACTGGTGGGGAATGGAGCCACATCCAGGTGGGGCCGGCACCAGTGGGGTCCCCAGGGCTCAGCACTGGGGCCAGTGCTGTTTAATCTTTATTGATGGTCTGGATAAGGGGATTGAGGGCACACCCAGTCAGTCCATGGGCAGCACCCAGCTGGGTGGGAGTGTGGATCTGCTGGAGGGCAGCAAGGCTCTGCACAGGGATCAGGACAGGCTGGACCCATGGCCAGGCCAGTGCTCTGAGGGTCAACAAGGCCAAGGGCCAGGTCCTGCCTTGGGTCACAGCAAGCCCTGCAGCTCCAGGCTGGGGCACAGGGGCTGGAAAGCTGGGAAAGGCCCTGGGAGTGCTGGGGACAGCGGCTGGACATGAGCCCAGGTGTGCCCAGGGGGGCAAGAGGCCAATGGCCCCTGGGCTGTGCCAGCCATGGGGTGGCAGCAGGGCCAGGGCAGGGACTGTCCCCTGTGCTGGCACTGCTGGGGCCACACCTCACATCCTGGGGCACTGCTGGGAACCTCAGCACAAGAAAGACACTGAGGGGCTGGAGCGTGTCCAGGGAAGGGAACGGAGCTGGGGAAGGGGCTGGAGCAGCAGGAGGGGCTGAGGGAGCTGGGAAAGGGGCTCAGCCTGGAGAAAAGGAGGCTCAGGGGGAACCTTCTGGCTCTGCACAACTCCCTGACAGGAGGGGACAGCTGGGGGGGGTCAGGCTCTGCTCCCAGGGAACAGGGACAGGATGAGAGGAAACAGCCTCAAGCTGTGCCAGGGGAGGGTCAGGTTGGACATCAGCAGGAATTTTGTCATGGAAAGGGTGCTCAGGCACTGGAGGGAGCTGCCCAAGGAGGTGGTTGAGTCACGAGCCCTGGGGGTTCAGAAGATGTGTGGATGTGCTTAGGGACAGCAATTAGTATTGGCCCTGGCAGTGCTTGTTTTATGTTTGGACTTGATCTTAGAGGTCTTTCCCAACCTAAACAATTCTATGATTGGTTCCAATTTTCCCTGCTTTCTTAGTGGTGAAGAAAAATCCTCATTTTAATTAATTTTAAACAATGCTAATTTATTGAATGAAATAACAGCAATTCCAAAGGAAGTGTTCTGATGTTAAAGCAGTTTCACAAGTGGTAAATTACTTCTCCCCTTAAAATCTGGTCAGGGAAAAGAGAAAGAACTCAGCCAGCTTTGTTACAATTAGTTGCTGTGTCAGTGGCTCTATTTACAATTCTTCATGTGGAGCCACCATCTCCTTCTTGATGTAGTAACACCTTTACTGTGTCAAAACCTGGGCAAAATACACACATATAAGCTACCACGGAATAGGGAGGCTAATTCTCACCAGGTGTAAATGGTTCAAAAGCTGGTGGAGCACTGCCAAGTTACTCCAGCTGAGAATCAGCTCCACATAGACCCGCTCCAAACTAGTTGGCTATTTGTGTTTCTCTTGGAAAATTGCCAAAGGGCTCATCGCAGTGCCCAACTGTGTTTACATCTCTGAAACATCCTGAAATTGCTGCTGTCTGGGACTACAGCTCAGACTGCAGATAGAGCTGGTAGTCCTTTTGTTCAAGGAGGAAAAAAAATGGGGGGGAAAAGAAGCAAAACAACAAAAAGAAAAGCACTTTAAACCTTAAAATCAGCTCTGTCTCATAAAATTAAACTTTCAAGCAAATGTGAAAAATAAAGAGAAAACTGCTGTGGGGGATAGCAATTTCACTCTTGTGGTTTATGAACTGCAGGAAAGTGAAGCCAATTCCCTATAGTGAGATTACAGGTCTCCTCTTCTACAGGTCTTAAATTAAAAACCAGCAGAATCCAAAGTGAGCTAGTTTACTGGATCAGAAGATTCAATTATTTCTGCTAAGTAACTGAATGTGAACTACTTCCTTTTAATAATATACAACTAATAATTACTGCCCAAGAAAGGACTTTTTCCTACTGAGCTAATTAAACTAAAGCAATATATTTTTCAACTGCTCTCAAATTTAACTAAAGCGAGGAACATTGAAAAGCAAGTAAATGCAAATCTCCACTCACAGAAAGAAACACAAAGCCACGCAAAGCATTCAGACATCACAAGAAATAGGATTTGCCCAAAATTGTTATGTTGAAAACAAGATAGTATCTGGTCTACATTCAGCATACATGCATTTGTGTGTCCTGCACACTTGTACAGACAGGGTGAAAGAGCTTTACTGCAAAGTGGATTCAAAGCACTTTTGGCTTCATTAACTGGTTAAACTCCCCCTGCAAGATGTCACAGTGAAATGTGTTAAAGAACTGATCCATATACCTAATACACAAAATGCAAGAGGTGTCTAAACCACTGATTTTCCTCTACTGTGATACGCTGGGATTGAACTGTTCCAGACTCCTCAGCCCCAGGCAACGCTGAGAAGAAATTTTATTTGAGAGAAAACATTTTCTGGAATGTTCATCAACAACAACAACAAAAAAAAGCAATATTTAAACTGCTGTGACTCAGGAATACCTAAGAACTAGAATTTATTGCATTGGTTTGATAGTGATAGCATTTATGGACTACAATAGGTGTAGTTCAGTCTACATTTTCATTTGTCTAAACACCTATTGCAGAGTTTGATTAGTTAATAACAACTATACTCGTTCAACATGATATAGAAAATTCACTTGGAGTTAACGAACTTTTATTTTCTTCCATTCACTTTTTTCAGAAATGTTAATGATTCTTGCTAATTAATTTCAGTCACTTAATTTGTATGGAAGCATTCATTAAAAAGACCTCTCCTGAATTCAGTATGATTGCTCACACAAACAGTAGCACCTGTATACTCACAGCCTGCTGAATGACATTCACGTCTCCTATATTTTCAAGTCATGAAGAAAATGAAATGCTTTCCAAGACAAATTTATCACATCGAATGCACCAATTGAAGCTAATCTTTTTTTTGTTAAACAACAGAAAAAATAAGGAGAAAAATGATCCAGTGATCCATTCCTAATGCTAAAACAGCCAGAATGTTAAATCTCACTTTCTGCCACTGGAAAACCTTTCACATTCCAGAAGTTCGGTATCTTTCAGTTCTCCACACCAATTTCCCTGAACAGCTGAGCTTAATAGATCTAAATAATTTTGCAGGAAAAACCATGCTTATGATCTTCCATACGCTGCAGACTAAACTACAAGTGCATTGTGGTTTTGTTTTAGAAGCACCACTTCCAAAGTGGAAAATGTCTTCTTGTAAGTATGAAAGAGAAAATAAAAATATCACTCCAGCATTCTGCTAAAATACAGTTAAACCTGTATCTATGTGCCTCAGCCTGATAATACATTTTAACAGGATGATGAACTTTCTTTTCTCTCTTCTGAATATGTTGCTATTTCTTACATATCTGTCACGTCTTACCTACTTTATACTGAATGCTTGAAATAAAATATCTTCAGCATTCTCACCGGAGTAATACAGCCACATCAGGTAGGCTTAGATGCCAAACTTCTCTCAAAAATTTCTGAAACCTGAGATGCCTCATTTCTAAATAATGAGTAGGGCCTATTATTCCCACAGACTACTTCCATTTTATTCAAGAATCACCTCAAGTCTACCTAAATTACTCGCTTCTATCGCCTGCCTCAAAGTCACTAATTTAAACAACTCCAAATAGTTCCCAACTTTAACAATCAGGGAACATCTACCACTTTAAAAACATATTTCTGAGCAGCCAAAACCCAGCAATCTATAATTCATCCACATCCAGGATTTCTGCATCCATCCAAACAAAAGTGTAGCACAGACACGCTAAGAAGCTACCTGCTCAGAAATCTACTTAATCTGAAGTTTGGAAGAGTTTTAGAGTGAATTTTCCTCAGGAAATGGTACAGAAGCAAGTGCACTTCAGTTATTTGTATTTTTATCTTTTGACCAAGTGTGGGTGCAGCAAAAGAACATAAAAGGATCCAGTATTTTACAAAGAAAAACATCTAGTATGGTTATGTCCAGTAACAAAAAAATTTATTCCTTTATGTGGAAGATGCTAAGTAGGCTTTTTTATTGAAAGGGGACATAAGAACTAAGAATTGGAATGGTCACTTTGAGGCAGAAGTTCTTACTCTCTGTGAATTCTGGAGAGTGAAACCCACAGTGTAACACCTTGAGCTGCTGCTGCTGCTACTCTACATGGAAGCCATACTCCCAGCTTGGGAGGTTTATTATGTTAAATGAAGTCAGTATTTTATTTTAATACAGTTTCATTTTAATTGATGTTCATCTCAATGACTAAAAATTTGTACAAGGTCCCAGAAAGTAAACATTAGGTGATTCATCAACAGCAAAATGAAAACATGTCCCTCTCATGAAATGAATCTATAAATCTTTGCTGATGGAAACTGAGTTCAGTGAGGAATGAAAGAGACTATTACAGCTGTTCTTGAAAAGATGGAGGAGGAAGGCACTGAAATGGAGACCTGCATTGGAGTCTGTGTGGAACCAAAATAAGGCTGCTTCAGTTTGGCCTTTGCATGCTCTTTGAAACTGTACTGATTACACATGGAAATCACCAGCCTTTCCATGCAAAGTGCACGTGTGCATATGCACACACACAAAGAAGAAGAACATTTGACAAGGAGTCAAACAACAAAGTCGCCTACTCTCTGATAAAACACAGACGAGCAAATAACAACTCAGACTAGTTACACACCCATGGCTAAGCACTGCTCACTACACTAGATGCACTTGAGTAAAGACACTTGGCTGGAATAGTCCAAACAACTGCGGCGCACCAAGAAAAGTGACAACAGGTTGGAACAAATTGCCAGCTCTCCAACTAGAGAGGGATGATGATTTGGAGAATAAGCCCCCTGTCAAGGCTGCTTTGGGCTGATACTCACTAATGCCACATAGATGTTGATGTCCTTTAGACTGGAGGGAATTCATCCATCTCCTCTGACAAAGTCAGAGCTCACAGGATGGGCCTCACCCAGGTTGCTAAACTCAATAAAAACAAGACTTCAACAGAAAGATACTGCTCTCCACATACACACCCTTAATTTTCTTCCCTCACTTCCCAATTTTGGAAAAATAATGTGGCACCAGAGCTGTTGGTCCATGTGTAAACATGCCTGGCCAAATCTAATCAATGCTCCATTGGAGGGAAACTACAAAAGCCCAGGAGTCCAGCCCAGGCATCTGTCACTGCAGGACAAATGGTTACAAATGTCTTTCTAGGCTGACATTAATATTTGCTCTCCCATCTTCCCTGACTGGGAAATTAAGAGTTTCTGAAGTTCTTTAACAGAAGAATGAAGGAGGAAATGAGAATACGTGGACACTAGGAAAAAGAAATTTACTTCTGCAAAAAGAAAAATGAGGTTCTGTTTCACAGGAATAGATCCCTCCAGAAAATTGAAGCCAAGTAAAAATCCACTCTGGATAATGAGTCTGGAGGCAATCTCATCCAAAAGGGCTTCTTTAAGCTATCCTGGCCAATATGTCATTTAGAATAATGAAACTGTCATATGTTTGCAAGAGAGTTGTGATTGTCCCTTCCTTTCCCACATGGTGGAAAATGGAAAAAAGTGCTGAAAGAGATAAAATGCTCTCTTGCCACCTTGTATGCTTGTTTGAAAGCAGGAGGACCAAAGTTTCTCCTGCCGCTGTATACATCTGCTTACAATTACTATGGCAAGCTAGGAAAAAGATCTTCTTCTGCCACTTGCATTTGTTTTGCACTTGCATTTGTCAAGTAAAATGTGTACTCTTATCCTGTCACTCGTGCACAATAATCCACTTCTTAATAGAAAGGCCACTTGCCATTTTCCACAAGATCAGAACATACACACAGAATACCTGTCTTTAGCAGATACACATCTTTTCTACAAACCTCAGAGACCTGTTCTGATGTCTATACGTAAATGCACATGCACCTTTATGGGCATTTGTTTTTACACAGCATTTCTGAATAACAACTGTAAAAGGATTAATATACAGTGGATTCATTCAGCAAGCACAGCAGAGCCTGTGCACTGAATGCATCAGGTCTTTTTGTGCAAACACAGTGTGTAATTGTGCAGTTAAAATCCTTGGCAGTACAGAAGCAAGAGTGGATGGCATAGTCTATCTTCAAGCTGTGGCTAGTACTAGAATTCTTACCTGCAAAATAGTGTTGGACAGGAGGGGGATGATGTGCTACAATAGAAGGCTGAAAATGTGTAACTCAAATACTCACTAATAAATTCTTAGTGTTGTTCTATGAAAGATGTCATCAAAGAGTTGATACCCTGTCTGATAACACAGAACCCTGTCTGATGACAAAGACCTTCTGTTTCATATCCAGATTCAAACTTCCACTATTATCTCAGCTTCCTGACTTCTGAACCACTCGTTGAGACCATCTACTGCTTGTAATGAGTGTGATAACAGCAGCAAACTCCCCGTTGCAAGGCCTTTGTTGACACCTGCCCATTTCAGGTGTCTGCCTGACACACAGTTCTAACTCTGTAGTGGGATTGACAGAATCATGACAGAAAGATGGCACAAAAAGGACTTCTGGAGATCTCCATTCCAACCTACCACTCACTGCCTCTCACCACCACTAGATTTGGTCAGCCATGACTGTCTAGCCAAGTCTTGGAAACACTTAAGGATATTATCTCTGCCACCTCTCTGCTTGCTATATTTTTACTTCTATTATATGATTTTTTTTTTGGTTACTGAAAAATAAATTTAAGACCTCTAGAAAATTACTTCATCCTTGGGAAATCTTAGCAGCCCCAAATACATTATATGGACTTTTTGCACAGAATCCTTTGGGTTATTCTATCTGCCAGTTTGTCTGTCTTCATAACAGTTCAGAACAAAAAGAGTGTTTAAAAGTACTTTTTAAAAGTACTTTTCAACCAGAAGCTTTCCATTTTACCATAAATATTATAGAGGAACTAAAGTCTTCTGTTTTACATTCACAGCAACTACAGTCACTGTCTGCACAAGATTGTTTCCAGGTCTGTGAATATGTTCTGACCATGCCCTGGGTTCTGCTGGGATGAAACCAGAGTGCATTTTCATGTTACTAGTTTTTGCAAAAAAAATCAGGGTGTCCAGGCTTTATACTGAAGACCCAACAGTTCCCATCATCTGGGCTGTATTGAAGGACGTGCATTAACAAGAGCATTTCCAGCAGGTCAGGGGTGATCCTGCCCCTCTGCCCAGCCCTGGAGGCACATCTGGACAGCTGTGTCCAGCTCTGGGATGATAAGCACAGGAGGGACAGGGAGCTCCTGGAGCGGGGCCAGCGGAGGCTGCAGAGATGATTTCGGGCCTGGAGCATCTCTGGCAGGGAAAGGCTGAGGGAGCTGGGGCTGTCCAGGCTGGAGAGGAGCCCCAGCTGAGAGGGGCCCTCAGCCCTGGGTGTCCCTGTGTGCAGGGAGGGCTCCGAGCAGGGCCCAGGCTCTGCTCCGGGGGGCCCAGCAATGGCACCAGAGCCACGGGCAAGGACTGAGCCCAGGGGGTTCCACCTGCACAGGAGGCACAACTTCTTCCCTGGGCACTGCCTGGGCACTGAACAGAGACCAGAGAGGGTGTGGAGTCTCCTCACTGGGGATATTCCAGACCCCTCTGGACACAATCCTGTGCCCTGTGCTCTGGGATGGCCCTGCTGGAGCAGGGAGGTGGCACCACTGACCCACCATGGTCCCTTCCAACCTGACCCATCCTGGGATTCTGTGAAGCACATTACATTCTTATGGATGTCCTGCTCATGCAGATCTGGCAGCCAGCCTCATATGCACTGTGAGAAGCATCATGCCCCTAGGCCAAGCAGAGCTACCCTTTGCATTCAGCATTGCTCTGGACATATTTAAAATTTTGATATTCCTGAATTTCTCATGAAACTTCTAATGTTTCCACACTTCTCCTCTTTATCATCTATCCTGATAATCTATGGTCCAAGATGTGGCTTTTTGCAAGCACTAATTCCTAAAGTAGCTGCTTTTGTGCATTGCAAGTTGCATTTCAAAATGGCTGCTCCCTGCTCAATGATAATACTTGTGTAATTAACAGTTAAGACAGTTAAATTTTCGTTAGTGAGTAGAGGCTCAATCTGGCACTTGAATTCTTGCCCTTGAGCCCAGGAGAGTTAGAGCATTGGTTTCTGAGACAAAACACTGTCCCATTTCTTCTGTGCAATTAAAAATAACCACTTAGTTTTAGATAATAATAGAGGACAAAACACCAAGTGCTATTAAAAATATTTAACCACACACAAGTGGTACATATTTAAAAGACCTTAGAGACTGGCATGTTATGCAAACCAATCAAGCTCTCATGGTTTAATTTGCAACTAAAACATTTTAAATAGAAGTAAAATCTAATCTATACAGGTTATATAAAAAAATGCAGATGGCTACAGGCAAAAGACACTGAGTTAATGCTGCTTGGCCTTCACTCAGACCTTACTCCAATGTTCTCAAAGTACTTTTGCAACTAGTGATTAACGTGTTTTATGCATAAGGGATATCTCTAGCTTCTAATTATTTTTACAAATGATGATGTAAGACAGAAGGTCAACACTGCAACCAGAAATGGAAAGTCCAGGTACATATTTTCAAAGCAGAAAAAAAAATTATTTTAGGATACTAGACAAGCAACTGCATGAAATTTAACTTTCTTATGGCATTCTGAGATCTTAAAGAACTTTACATTTTCAGGTCTTGACTATGTTTATAAACATTTTCTAATGGACAGTCTTGACTATGCTCATAAATATTTTCAAATGGACTAGCTTGATAATGTTAGGTCAAAAAAAAAATTCACCACATAAAGTTCAGCAAATTTCTATATCTTTTTAGAGATTACATTACTATGATGTAGAAAGAAATTGAGATTGATTTCCCAGAGAGGCTACGACAAACCTCTCCTTTTAGGGCAAACAAAGTATAGCAACAGAAATGCCAAAGAACAGTGGTGCTCACTAGGCACAGGAGTGTACTACAGCCTGAAATCCAGCAGCAGCTAGTCAAACCCCCAAAAAAGAGCTGATTGTCTTCCCAAGCTTTCTGATTGTTGTGCTGGCTGATGGGACTACATCTGCTGCCCTGATAGATTAATGAAGGGCTGTTATTGCTGCTGTTGATGTTTCCACTGGACACGTCATCAGTTGGCGTGGAAACTTCACTCAGCATTGCTGAACAGTGAGTAAAAAACCCCACTTTGGCTGGAAAACTTTCATCAAGACTCTCTCAGATGGAAAAAGCAAATATCTTCAAGAGACCTCGCAACACTCAACTTCCTGGACCATACAGGGGTGGGAGATGAGTTAACAACACTGTGAAACATGGAGTGGGGAAGTGTAGCTATAACCTGGAGTTGCAGAAAAGATGGAAAATGTTCTTTTTACTTGAAGGATAGGTCATGGCAGATAACTCTGACAACTTGTGCAGAGCAACAGGATTTGTGCAGAGCAACAGGATTTGTGCACAAAGGGAAAGTGGTAGAGCTGATTTTACAGAAACATTATTTATGGCTTACTGGGTGGACAAAAGGTTTTCTCAACAGTTTTTTGCAGATCTAATTACATACAGAAAGTTCAAAACATTCTCTTTAGCCTCTACATAGTGCTACTTTATAGATAGTGTTTTGCTTTAATTTAATTTCTCTAGACTTCCATGTGACTTTTGGTGCTTCGCTCCCTGGAAAATGGTTACTGACACTGGAAATATTGTGCCTGGTTATGAACACTGCAATGAAGATATGAGGTTGCCAGACATATTGTAAACAGAGCATAATTACAGTATTTACAGTTGAATATCAAAATGGGAAAAGATGCCACGTGGCATTTCTCAGAAGTTAATATTGGGACTGATACCATCTAACATCTTCCCAAATAATTTGAAAATTTAAGTAAACTGCACATTGACTGTATATACTGTACACACAAGAGGAAGATGAACTACAATCAGCAGGTTGGTAGGTTGAAAAAAAAAAACCAGAAAGGTCTGGAGTTCTGAGAGGGTGAAAGAGAAGGGTGCATTTAAGAGGGAAACTAACCTAGACAAAGTAGAATAATAAGCTTAGACAAAATTAACATCCATCTCAAGGAACCAAATGGGAAAAAGCCAATTTTCATTAAAAAAAAAAAAAATCCAAGACATTTCACAGTTTATTCACACTGAAAATTCACATTGGGGTATATGCATCAAGTTTGACTACTTGTTTGCTACATTTCATCCTGACGTAATGTTAAAAGGAAGTATAATATATTCCCTTAAAACCCTGCTTTTTAAAATACATTTGTACTTATTTTAAACATATACCAAATGCTCATGAAAGACCCAATTTACAGGCCCATTGGCAGAAATAATAAACAGCAATGGGACACTAGTAAGAGACAGAGAAGCAGCACATACAAGGAATTCAGGAACTAAAGTCCATCTGCCTGCAATACTGTCAAGAAGTTATAAGTGTTCACTGTGCAGTAGAGCAAAACCCTTGAAATATTAAGCTGCCACTGTTTTGTTTACTTTAGCTCACCTAGACCTTGGGGAAAGCTATTACTTTATAAAAGAAAGTAAGATTCTGAGGGATATTTAAGAAAAGACCTTCACAGGTGCTGAAATAAGCTCACTGAGTTGAATGACTAGGGTATACACTAATGAACCTCCAATATTATCTCTAGGATGGAAAATTTCAAAAGAATTTACCCTGGCATTAAAATTAACCTGTAATTAGATAAACTCACCAAGGATAGAAAACATATTTTATGACATAAAAGTCCCCTGCATGGACTGTTAAACAACTGCTCCTGGCTAAGAGTTTGAAGAGCACACCAGTCTTTTTCCCCATCATTATTTGGTTAACCATACCCACAGTATAGTACAATATTTTGTTGCAGGAATGATTCATTACAAGAAAATATAAAAACTTTATCAAAGTTAGTGTTACTTTTCTTCCTAATACAGCAATCCAAAGACAGATGATGCAGACAAAATGGCTGATGTGATAGCAATCAACAATATTTTTTTTTAATGTATGTTTAAAAACCTGCTTACCAAGGGGAGCCATATATTCTGAATCCCCTCACCGTCACTTCAGAGTCTTGAAGATAGATGCAGTTTGTTAGAAGAGACTGTACATTTTCATAGCTCTCTGGCTTCAGCTTAGAAACAGAGGGGAAATAGTAAAAGTCCTGCTTGATTAAGTCAGCCATGAATTCCTGGTCAAAGGTCAATTCATGATTTCCTGCTATCACAATCTTGTATTCATAGGGCAGGCTACCTAAAACAGTGAAAAACAAACAAATTACTTGTTTTATGGAAAATTTGATAAAAGCAAACAGATAGACAAAGTGTTATTGATTCCTGTAATATGCTCACATATTTGAAACAATCGAGCCTACCCCTACTACATGTTATTGTAATTCCTGCTGATTTCAGGTAAATGACATTACTGTCTTTTTCATGGCACACTATGATTTAGCATGCTTAGCATTAATGTGTTGAAATTACTTTCAACTCATCAACCTTAAAAACCAGTCTGCAGACTTCTGCTCTACTATTTACTTCTAGTTAATTGCCATTTGTGCTGCAAGTATCATTTACTGTGACAGTGATGATAACTCTTTGACAGAAATTAGGGTTCAAAGAAGATCAGCCATAATGCTTCATAAAATCATGTCAGCTCTCTTCTCCCAGAGCTGAGGTCTTTGTCAGCCTGTGCTGATGAGCTCTAACACTCAGAACTTGGGTCAGCAGAGGAGTCTTTGCCCTGACATTAATATCAAGCCTTCAAGCAAGGCATGGATTCAGTTTGGCTGTCAAAATTCCACATCCCACAGTGAAATCTCACCGTTTGCCTCTATCCCATGATTTTTTTTCCTACTCCATTTTCTCAGTGACTCCCTTAGCTCCGTGGACTATAATTTAAAGTGACTCATGTTCAAGAATATTTTACAACCCGTATTTAGTGAAAAACCTTAGAACAACCTCCTGATGAAGGCAAGAATATATATGCCCACACACGTGGGCTCTTCCTGAGAGCAGCACTGAAACAGAAACTTTCCACCTGACTCCGCATTTGGTTATTCACTGGATTCTGCCCCTGAGTGCTGGCATCGCCTGTCTCAAACAGCTCAGCACAAACCTTCTGGCACATCTGGGAGGAAACAAAGACAGAAACTGTGCAAAGCTGCATTCATTAGCTTTGTTTCTGCACTGTTAATTTGTATCAGGATGAATATGGTCAGAAAAGGAGATTGGGACCAGAAAAAACATTTTATTGAAAATTAAACCCACCTTGCATAACAGCAATTTTGTGGGGTTTTAATTTTAGAAATGCATTGTTGATAACATAAAAATCCTTAGCAATTGCCCAAGCTTAACCTGGAGGCAGGCTATTTAGAGAATGCAAAAAACCAGTTAATATGCAATGGCAAAAGTTGGCATAAGTAGGACTTCAGAATAAAATGGAACACTGTGATTCAGAGTTATGGGAACAGAAGACAGAGCAGTGCTGGCCTAAGGCAGGTGACACAGGGCTGAACTTTGCCAAATGAAGACATGGGTGATTCTGCAGTACAAGTTTCAGACACTTATAACACCTGTGTTAGGAAAGCTGATGGTACAGGTTCCAGTTTTTCCTATGGACCAAATACATATGTGTCTTTAGAATTTTCAACAAAAACTCTTTTCAGATATTTATAATAGCATGCTAGATGTTCAAGATTCAATAATTTACCTGAAGGGCTTCTCTGTTTTGCTTTTGTCATTTAGCAGACATATACTCCACCTGTACAAGCTTTCCAAGTGTGTGCACACATCCACACACAAGTTAAAAATGTTATTTACATGCTGCGATGTGTATGGGTATCTTCAGGCCTTAAAGGAATAAAGAAATCCTGTATCCCACAATATTGTTACCGACTCCATTTCTGTTCTGTTTGGTAAATCTTTTCCAGCTCATCTGATCCATCCATCTAGCAGCCAAGAACCTGCATGAGCTGGTTATAGTTGTTGCTTCCACTAATGTATTTATGTCATGTTGCTGTCTGTGGGTGTTACTTAGGCAAATTAGCAAATTACTCTAAATGTACAGTTACATTTATTATAGTGCTGGCCAGAGGCACTGCTGTAGTTACAGGTCTGTCAGCTTTTCAATTAACAACTGTGTTTTTGATGAGTATGCAGCTCAGTTGTTCAGATTTTTTTTCTTTCATTCCACACTAGGCTTTGATAAAACTATTTCCTGTTCTTTGTGTCCTTAACTATACTTTTTACCCTTTAAATCTTAATTTTTTTTACTAACTGGGTATTTTCTGCTGCTTGTTCATAGATTTAGCAATGTTTTGTTCAAACCTTGTTCCTTGGAAGACTTTAGAACGTGATTTGCTTTTTACTCCGAGTGCTCTTGAAGTACAAAGTCAGACTTAGGTATAAATCTTGGAAATCTTGTTCCTGCCTAGGCTCTGCTGTTGTGAAGTTATGTGTAAGGAACAGATTCCTGCACAATTTGTAGCCCTGGCTCCCTTGGCTAGGAGCTGGACATCCCCAAGAGCACATAATCTAAGAGCTGTTGTATGCCTGTGTTCCTGTGCACAGCCCTAGAACAAACGGTTTTCCATTTTTTACCCCAACAGCTCTTGATCACAGATAAATCAAACACTTCCAGGTTCATCAGTTATTCCCACAGTCACACCTAGGATGGAGTAACCTCACTCAAAAAGACTGTGCAGTGAGTCTTTGTGGCCATGGCACCCCTGGCTGTGTTAATCACAGCAGCTGAACAAAGGAAAAGATCTTTCTCCTCCACGTAGCGCTTGTGAGACCTCCTTTGGAGTGTGGTGTCCCATCCTGGGCTCTTCAGTGACAGCAAAACTACTGAGATGCTGGAACTTTGGTCACTGAGAATTTTAGACTTTCTGTGCTGACAGGCACTGACCCCCAGGAGAACACTGCATTTGACCTGAAGCCATGGAGAAGGCTCCCAAAATTGAATGATAGAACTGGGATTATGTGTGTGTAGTTTGAATAGAAGTGTGTAATATCATATGGTGGAAAACTTAGAGTTTAAGGTTTTAGAATATAGTAATAGAAATAAAGCAAGATGGAGATTTTAAGGCAGAGGTTAGTCCTTCTTCACCTTCTTCTTTGTGGGTTTGGGTGATACTGTGTTAATTGGATAAAAAAGTCTGCATTGCAGACCGCGGGTGGTTGGTTATTGGGTTAAAATTAAAAATAATTTAGGTGTCATTTCTTAATTGGACAGTTTGCCTTTAAAAGGCCTTGTAGAGAGAGAGATAGAGCTCCATTCTTTTAGTTTGTTAGGTGGAAGTGCTGTAGAAGAACTCACGGTTTGTGAGACTAATATAGATAAGAACTAATAAACATCTGAGTCCTAGCAAGAAATACTGTCTCGCGCATTTAATCCCGACCCTGGCAAAAAGAAGATAAAACATGACACTGAGAAACTGAGGCAAGTCCATCAGAGAGCTGCCATGGTGGTTGGGATGAGGGGAGAGACTGAGATCTGAGGCTGTTGAGACTCAGAGAAGATGCAGGGCTGACCCTGCTGCTGGTCTGCAGCCACCTGAGCTCAGGAAAAACACAAGACCAAGTCCTTCTCAGAGGTCCCAAACAAGCAGCAACAGGCACAAGTGGGAATATGCTACAAGGAAAGAATTTTACCACGAGGATGTAAAATAGTGAAATAGGTGCCCTGAGCAGCTGGGAAATCTCCTCCCTTGGAGGCACTCAAAATTCACTGGGCCAAGGTTCTGGTCTCTAACCACACCTGCTTTGAGGAGGAGGCTGGGCTCAACATCCTCCAGAGGTCCCCTCCATCCTCCCTGATGCTCTAGGTTCCTGTCAATCCACACTGGAAAACAAACCAGACTTTTAAAGAGCCTGCAATGCTAAAACAAATCCAAACCTCATTTTGTGTTGTGATTGCAATGGAACAAATCTATGGCAGGCAGGCAATTTAACAGGACTAGAGAGTATGTTCCATTAACTCTGGTGTAAGTTTCTCATACTATCCATCTAGCAGATGAGTAGGACTAAATCCCCAACTGATAACCAATTAACATTTGATGCTAGCATATGGCTTTGCTGGTGGGCAGGTAGCAAACTCAGTATTAATACAGAAGCTCTGTGTATACAATGATATTAAAGAAAAATTATGGCTGTCACAGGAATTCTACACACATATCCAGGACAAAATTAATTCCCCAGAAAAAATTAAGGCAGGGAGCATGTAAGAAACAGATCTGCCCTTCAGGAGTGCCAAGAAACACATGCAAGAACATATGCTATGGGAGTCAAAGATGGAATTTCAAACAAAGCAAAAAAAAAGAAGTAAAGTTATGAATTTGGGGGAAATTACATTTTTGTCTGATCTCTTCTTTTGACCAGCCAAAACAGGGCAAGTGTTTTTGTCCGAAGTCCAGGGATCTTACTGTTCTTGGTACCTGAGAAAATTCTGCTCAAACATGCCTGTCATCTGGACATAAACTGCAACTAGAATCACTAGAAAAATTTTACCTAAATATTTTTCTGGAACGGGATATATTTGGAAATTCACACAGTCTTTCTGACATTACCAAGGGGAAAAAAACGAAGTAAAATGTTCATTTAAAATATTTTCGGGTGAATAAAAATTTCATTTCTGGGCAAACTTTCACTTTTTTTTCCCTAAAGTAAGCATTGGCTTTTTTTCCTCTCATAACGTTTAACTTGCAAGAAACTAAAATTATTTTCCTCCGTAATCAACTTCTATCCACTTCATCCTATTTGGATTTGGAATGAAATATTTACAAATAAAAATCCTGTCAGAAACACGCTGGATCAGATTCAGCCATGGGCTTCAGAACTTTCTCTTTCAGGCCACATTCAACTTTTGCTTTCTGCCAGTTTGGAATGGGGCTCCAAGCCACCATCCACTCTGTCAGCCTCTGTCTTGATGTGGGATAAGAGATTTCTCCCATCCTTTTCCTTCTTATCAGCTGCATGGCTCTTTATCTTTCCTGCCTTATTTTCCCCTTTCCAGTTTGTAATCTCCCCTCATATGCAGTAAAATGCTAGAGACACATTATCTTGCCCTTAATTTAGCAGTTTTAGCAAAATGTATCTTTTTTCTTAGGGAAAACAGAACTCGTAGAAGTACAATGCTTTAGACTTCTGTCTTTTTGTCACTCCTTATCTGTCTGAAACTGCCCAACAGATTGAAAAGCCATTTACTATATAAAGTAAATAATTACTCAAAGGTAATTATGTTCCCTTGAATTTCCTGAAAGTGTCTAAGGTGAGTAATGCCCAGTCTGAAGGAGAGGTTTCAAAGGAATGAGGAAACTTGAAACCCACAGCAGGTCTACGAGACACAATCCAAGAAGTCAGGCAGCAGTGGCTCTGCTCCCAAAACAACTCACCACACAAAATATCGGCCCTGAATTTCCTCCATCAATATAATTTCTTATTATTTGAGGTTATTTTACTACCAACAAGCTCAGGATATCATATTCAACTTATATATAGCCAGATGCATTATCATCTTACAGACTTCTTAATTTTATTTGTGGATTTTTTGTCAGTTTAGAGCAAACCTTCCTCCGAAAGGTTCCTAGCCTTCATTTGTTCAGTATAAAAATGTGACAGCAGTTCTGGTAATATAGTATGTATAGGAATATATATATTTTTTAGCTAGGAACATCTTTGTTTATTCCTTTCATTACTGCAGATTACTAATTAAGAAAATCAACCGAACATCTAATTTTTGCATGTTTGTGCACCAATTACAAAATTATTGAAGCAATTTTTAACTTACAAACTCCAGTAGGTTCTTTTTATGGCGAACATAATTTCTACAAAATAACTTGAAGTTCTGGGGAGCCATTACTTGAACTAACAGGCTGCATAATGGAGCTTGCTGAGCAACACTGTGTGTTTGCTATTTCTCTGCAGCTGAGCTTGTTCAAAGTGGAATTCTGTGTGCTTAAGGGTTCATCCTGTTCTATCAGCAACCCAGTAAAGCAGATCAACACTGCAAATAATGCAAGTGCAAACTCATGATGCCCATACTCCAGGCTCCCCTTGTACCAAGTGAGGCATCTTTACCAACCTTGGACCTCCTCTGAAGCTTGCAGTTGTTGTCAACTCCCAGCTTTGCCAGGCTAAGTGCAAAGTCGTACAGGCAGATGTGTTTTGCTTCTCTCCTGGTGTTTTGTACTGAGCAGAATTTTTAGTATTCATTAAAAGAAGTGACAATCATGTAAGTGCCCACTTAGTGCTTCTTCCCTCTCATTTCAACCTTTTAGAATATAGCAGTGAGTGATACAGTGGAAAGACTGCATAACCATCTCAGATTGCTTTTTAGCATCTTTTTGACAGTTCTGTGTTTAAACACTGGGGCTGATGTCTGGGAAATTCACATTAACATACTTTTTGTATGGTGTGTAATCTGGAATAATACTGTAAATGAACACTCCTTCCGAAGTCATCTGTAACCTTCCAGCTCTAGCCATTCTTGCATTGAAAAAGCCAGTAATTATACCAAACACTAAAACAGCAAACACGTAAAACACTGCTCACGTTGGTAAAACAGAATTCCTTAAAATAGACGAAGGCAAATCAAACTAAAAAAAACACCTGATAATAATCCATCTTAGGCTCTTTGATATCCTGTGCTTTATACACACCCACACACATATAATAATTGGTCAAAATTACTTCTAAAGAGAAAGTGGCTTCCTTTAAACCCAGTTTATTTAATTACCCTGTAATTATGCAGAACCAGCCCAATGCATAACTAGGCCATTAGAGTAGCTGCAATGAGTTAAGACAAAAGGTTATGTGGATCTGCACCTTCTGTTCAGTTGAGTCTGTAAGAGATGCCTACAAAATTGCACAACTGCAATGTCTGCCTGGACTGAGCCTTCTTTTGATGGGTCCCCTTAGCTTATAGCATTTGTTGGCTTGAAAGCCATCAAGTACTGTAAGTCACAGTCCATTTTCAGAAGTTTTGGGGGTTGTTTTTTTTTGCTTCCTGGGATAGTTATAGTCTTTAATTTTCTGAGGAGATATAATTCCTACCACATCTCTTCTGCCTTCTGAAATATTCCAGTTTTGGTTACAACTTGTATCTGGAGACCACGAAAGGGAAGGAGCTGGGAAAACTGAGTTAAAAAGTAACAATTAAAAAACGTTTTACACTTCCTACATGGATCTCTGTGCACATTGATACAGATTCCTATTCAGATCTTCAGATCCCACGGAGGTGCTTTCAGCATCTCCCACTTGTCACCTTGTGGAAGGGAAGACTACAAAGAGCCGTGTGTCATGTCAGTGTACGAGGTGCACAGCACCAATAACCATGTTTAATGTTTGTGTACAGTGCTGCTCAATAGGTGTTCAAAGTGCTGTGCTGAGGATAATTAATCCTCCAACACATTCATGTGGTAGGTGGATCAAGCATCATTTTCCCAATTTCACAAGGGGGAACAATAAAGAGGCTGTCAAATCTGAAGATGACTAACTAGAATTTGGTTGCCTGTCTTCCTCAGGCTCTTTCAAATATCTCTGCCAGAGGCAATGGCAGTTCACAGACCCACAACCCAGATCTTTCCAGTTCCATGGTTGTTCTCTTCACTTCTGGGCCACACTGCCTTCCTAAGGCTACCCCTGTATGCTAGTCTGGGATAAGACTGGGTATTTTTATTCACTTGCTCATTTGAAGGGTCAGGGATCTCAGTATTTATGAAGCCTCAGACTCAGAGACCTGGAGTTTGGCTACTTTCCAATGCATTAGTGGAAGGAGGCAAGTTCAGTATTAGTACAAAGTGCAAGAAATCCCCAGAAGCACACATGTTTGGAAGGAGGACATGAAGGAACAATGCTTTAGCACCCATCACCTCTACAGCTTCTCACCACTGGCACAGAAGGTGTATGTGGAAAACAGTTGCTTTGGATCATCTTCCCAATACAGGGATGCAACTTGACTATTCCTGAGACTCACAGAAGCCAGTTTAATATCCTGAAGTTCCTAGGACATCCTAACTCCCCAGAACTGGAGAAATACTGGGAGTGTGTTGCAGTGCACTTTCCTGTGTCTGAGCCTTGGATGTATAAATGCATCCAAGCCACCATTTAAGAATATTTTTTTAGTATGCCCAGTCTTTAAAAATTGACATCTGTTCTAAATCCCTACACAGCTCAATGTTTTTCACTGCATTTCCAAAGCCATTCTTTTGTAAATAGATAATTAGTGCTTAAATACTTCTTTCAAGGGGTTTCTGCATTAACATAAAAATAGTGTAATTACCAATGGTCAAAATGGCATGACTACAATATATAAATTCTAATTCTTTTTCCTGCTCTGAAGCTGAATTTTTTCATCTTCAACATGATTTTAATCTGTTTTAAATGTATTACTGAACTTAAAAATATACCTGTTAAGAGAGGAAGGAAAATAATTACCATCATTTCGCAAAGCTGAGCAGTAAAGAAAAAGTAAAGCTAAGCCTAGTGACCACAAGTTTTTCTAAAGATCTTTTATCAAGAACTTTAAAAAGTAGAGATGATATTTACTGACAAATCTCTGATGCTGTCTACAGAATCAAATACCACAGGATTAGATCAAATACAATCTAATTCTAGAAATGGGTAATTCTAGTAATACTAGTTACTACAGTTGGTAGACATCTTCACTCTAAAATATTTTTTAGTCTGGAATAAAAATCTTACCCTTTGTGCTGAATTTGCCTAGGTCAACTTCTGAAGTGCATGTCAAATAATGTCATCCTTTTTTTGTCTGTGTTTGTGTGGGTACACCATGCGTGTAATAATATTCTCAGGAAAATACTCTGAAGAGCTAATTATTGTTTTCCGTTACAGCTCCAAGCCACCTTCTATTTTTTTATTTCCAATTTACCTTGAACTTGAATCTCAAATAGAAAGTCTGTCTTAGAAATTGGAAACTCTCAAGCAAACATACTGAAACACCATATATTACAAAATGTGTTAGTTTAAGTAATCTTCCCAATCCATGCACAGAGGAGAATTCTCAGAGAAAAGATGGAAATATGTGTTGCAGCTTATACCACAGATCAGCTACTCAGTTAAATTTCCAGGAAGGGAACCCACGAGCTCAAAGTGACAGTGGGTCCTGGAGCATACACAATTTGGAAATTATATTACAGGCTTGAGCAAAGGGAATTACATGAGCAACTGAGCCAAGCAGGCAATTTCCAGTGCCAACAATATGGGAGATAAAAAGAAGAGACGGTTTTGGAGTCTGTATTTGACGAGTGTACTAAGGCAGAACACGGGTCTTTGTATTTGTCCTACACATTTGACTGATATGCAGGTAGGGAAGAAGGGAATAAATAATAAAACCTAGGAGAATTAAAAAGCTGCAGAGTATTTTTGTCTGTTTGAAATGCTATCATTAAAATCTCCTGAACAAGCTGGAAAATTAGCACATGTTCAAAGTCATACCATGCATTCTTATAAATCACCAGAAAGTTTCACTGGATTCTTGGCTTCTGTTCAGTCCTACCATAAAATATACCTTGTACTTCATCTTTTCCTGATTCTCCAAAACTGAATTTTTAAATTCGGAAGTAAAATACAGTAAGAGAACAAGCTAGATAAAAAAGGAAAAAGTTCAGATATGATAACAGGAGAAGGGTCAGTTCAGAAAAAAAAAAAGAAGGGAGGGCAATGAGCACCATTTGTATGCCTTGTAAACTGACTATTAACCCCCTTTTCCCTTAATTTTCTAAGTTACCCTGAAAAACGTCAGCAACATTCACTTGCAAAAGTGCATTATGATATTTCATGACTGGGCAACAAGAGATGAAACAAGAGATGAAACTGAACATAAATTTATGCAGAATAATTTAAAAAATTTGGGAAAAAATACGCAAACTAGATGCAGCGATGGATTCTGAACTAGGTACTACCATTCAGGAAAGACTTCATGGAATTGTATTAGGAAATGTTATGACAATGCCATCTCGTTTTTCTGTTAAAAACAGAATAATCCACAACACAGAAAGGAAAAGAGAAATAGGACATTTCATTGTGCCAGGGAATAAATCTGTGGTGTTCTCAGAACATGTGCAGTTCTGGTCTCACTCTTTTTAAAAGGATGTGGAACAAAGAGGTACAAAGAGTGACACAGATGATCAAAGGCATTTAAGGACCTCTGAACAATCTTCAGCCTGAAAAATATCTTAAGCGCAGATACAGAAAGAGCCTAAAAATTCTTAAGCAGAATAACAAATGATGAATTTTTCATTTGCCTCTTCCAGTACTAGGAAATACCAAATGAACCTAGTAGGTGACAGGTTCAGAATAAGCACAGTTCATCTCACCATCCCTGTTATATTCTAGAACTCTGTTGCAAAACTGTGTCTGTGCTCAAACTTTGCACAGACCCAAAAGGTAATTAAAAAACTCAGAGAAGAAAAATCTATATATTCAATTAAAAGTAATGCTAGACTGGCTACCAGAGAAGGCTGAGAAAATGAGCACATCCAGTGATCACCAGCATTTTATCTCTTCCACAGAGTTAGACACCAAGCCAGCCCTAGTGAAACCTCAACTCTCTCCCTGAGACAGGGCTTAGAGAAAAAGACACACGACAGAAAACAATTAATCACCAGAAAGAACAAACTGAAATGAACTGGAGGGCTTTAGGGGTCAGAAGTATAAAACCTGGTGACTAAAGGGCAGCCAAAAGAGAGCACCTGGGCTACCAGCCCTAGCCAGGGACAACAATGGGATCGTGAGTGGCGTTATCCGAGCTGGTAGTGGCTTTCCTGTGAACCCACGGGCAGTCAGAAAAAGAGAACAGATTTTAGGGGATGACTCATCCAGCCAATGTGCCTCTATTAGTACAACACTTCAGCATGTGCTTGATAGAACCATAAGGCCCATGGAAGATAATGATGGTAATGTAAAATAAATTTTCCATCACACAGGCACAGGAGTTTTATGTAAAGCGCAAAGATAAAATCTGAACTTGCTGAAGGGCAAGTTCATCTGGAAAGATGAAACAGAGAGAGACCAGAGTGGCACAGACCCAAGAGGGTACGGCAGAACTGAAAACTAAAAGGTGAGAATCAATGCTGAGTGTAAAGACATGGAGCAAAGGCAGGAGGAGGATTTGTATCTCATGCTTGAGGGGAAGCTGAGATCAAGGGAAGGTGTACCAAACCTGTTTGTTGCAGGGCATAAACAAAGTCGTAATCGAACGACAGCAGGAGACGTGGATTAGACAAAGAACAAAACAAGTGGGAAAGCAAGCCCTGTGCATGAAGGAATAAACAGGGAAATCTGGCACAGGCAAGGAAGAATGTCAGTGGAGGAAAAGTCGGTGCCAGAGTCTGTCAGTTACTTTCTCAAGAAACCAGTAAAATATTAAGGAAGAAGGAGAAGGTTGGGTTGGCTATGGAATTGCAAAATTATGGAAGGTACTGGAAGCAGATATCTAGAAAAATCAAAACTGTTGGAAACTAATGCCTTCACGAAAAAAATGGGCAACCAGCAAAACCTTCTGAAATTCCTTCTCAATGGGAACGCTTTTAACCATTCTGCCATTTACTGCAGATTTTGTGAACACTCAATACATTCAAGAGTTGATAAAATGGTCTTTTAAAACAATCAAACAAAAACCTTATTAAAAATTTAAGTTAAATCTTTATTTGAAATTGCCAAGAAACTAAACAAAATCCTTTTAAATTGCTAACTTCCTGAATCTCAGAGATGCTTTTGCAAAAATATAACTCCAAGATCACCTTTTCCCAAGCGCACGCTACCATGAAATTGGAAGCATGCCTGAAAAGTCAGAAAATTAAGCCTTTTCTTTTGGAATAAAAATGATGAAGAGAACATCACAACAATGCCTTGGGAAATCTCCCTACCATTCTGAGAGGATTTCATCTTACAGACATCTTCAGAACACTGTACAGCTGTGACCAGCAGGGAGGCAGATGGAGAACTTAAGACAAAAACTGTGCAGCAAGCAATGTGCACAGCCCCATCCTTGCTCAACAGCAATATCCCAAAGCATTTCTCTTCCCACACCATCAGATAAATAAAATCAGGATTATTTAGAAGGGGTAACCATATGGTTTGAATAATTTGTAAATGCTATTTTCAGCGCATTACTATAATACATGGTAGAGACCTACAAAATAGGGTCAAAACTTGCTGTTTTATAACCAACCTGTTCCATTTGGGTGCAGAGACAGAGTTGATGGCTCTATATCAATTATTCCACATGCTGTTCCTACCTTCAGAGTTACAGAATGAAACAATTGCTCCATGTGGGGTGTATTACTAGGTTCCTCAGCTCAAACAAATATTTATCAGCCTTGCTGATAATTATTTGCTAGTAAATATTTGTTTAAATTGTGAGTCCTGACTTTCCTTTTTAAATTCCATTTCAGCCTACATGCATCTGTCTGCTTTGTGCCTTCCTAGTGCAGAATGCTGCAATAAGTAGCAAAAAAAAAAAAAAAAAAAAAAAAAAAAAAAAAAAAAAAAAAAAAAAAAAAAAAAAAAAAGGCAGGAAAAATGCAAAGAAGATCAACACAAAAAACTTGAAATCCATTACCCTTAAACCGTGTTCTTTCTCTCTCCAACTCCTTCATTCCCTCTCACCTTTTTTCTATTAATGAAGTCTTAAGAATCCAGAAGCCACTTTTATTCTAAATTAAGGTATCTGCAATGCTGCAGGAACAGCACTGATGAGGGGTTTTGTCTGGATACAGTGCACGCTTTCCAATTTTCACTGTCTTTTTTTTTTTTTTAGCATATACAAAACATTGCAGAAGCACATGTAAATCATCACTCTCTTGCCCAGTGGAACAGAATTTCAGTTAGCAATGCCAAAAGTTGCCTACAGAAGGCATCTACATCTGGTCTGCTACATCCAAGGCAGCAACCACAGGCAGACACGGTTTGCTTTGTTCAGAATTCATCTCTGTGGTGCAGCTGAGCCTCAGATATAAAAACAACCCCAAACCTATGAGCCCTCTGGGGTTAAACTGAAAAATGTTTTCAGTCACAACAACTTTTTGGGGGAGGCAGCAAAGCTGTAACAATGTAGGGAAGTGGTTTTATGCAAATCATTAAAGGCCTCCTGACTTCAATTGTTGCTAACACCGAGAAGTTGCTTAATGTACACTCGAGAGTGTGAAGGCAGAACAGATGAATAGTCTCACAAATCCTATTTGCTCAGTTGGAAAAATGCAAAAATATTTGTTGAATCTAAGGAAAAAAAGAATCTGATTCCTGCTCCCTGCCATTCAAATTTGAAAGTCAAATTAATATTCATGATTTCTGAGTGCATGGTGGTTTTTAACTGGGAGGCAGAAGGGGCATGTACAATCAGTAAACAAATTTACTGTCGAATCCACACAGAATTCAATACCTACCTAGCCACTCGTTGAATTTTTTTACTTCACTAGGAAGTCCCAGCTCAGTAAAATCACCAGCATGTATTAACACATCTCCATATGGCATTTGGATGGGATCAGTTCTTGAGTGAGTATCAGAAATACAGACAAATCGTGTATATCCTGGAGGCTTCGGAGCGTCGTGGGGCACCGGATCGACCCTGTAGGAAATGCATCATAACAAGGTTATAAAGTATTTACGTACTTCTTAGTGTCTGCTTTGCAATTCTAATGCCACTTTTTACCTTTACAAAAGATTGCACAGACTTCTAAATCTGCCTGATGGAAGGATTTATTAAAACAAACCTAACACTAATGGGAGGTGTAAAAATTCTTGATGTTCACATCACAACATTTTCAGTATTTGTTGGGTAGATAGATTAATTTAAAGAGATTAAGGAAAAGAGATTGGACTATGGCAGTAACTCTGGCACAAATACTTACAAATAAATCAAAGGCATTGCCAGTTTCAAAGGAAAAGTACTATCCCATTTCATTGTTTAAATATGATTACACTGTACACAGGGAAAAGATTTATTTTAGATACCTAAATACATTTTTTTTTCTGATTATAACTCCTTTTCTGCAAGTTACTCAATTCCAGCAAATTCAATTAACACATTTTGGAGATATGTTTCAGTGTGTTAATGCAAAGCAACATAAAAACTCTCCTAACAGCTGTAAATGTACACTAAAGCCTGACTATTGTCAGGACAAAGTGACGACTTTCTGGGCTTAATTACACTAAATGAAATCAGATGCTGTGAGGGGTGAGGCTGCATTGTTCAGAACCCAATCTCTCCGTTCAAAACTGAAGAAATGAGAAGATCTAACCCAGTTTGATGAGACTCATAATTTACAAGAGGAAATCAGAGAACACCGCTCTGCTATAGAAGGAATACTTGTTTTCAAATCAATCTTTTTAACCTCAATCCATATTTTGTTCGAATACACGGAAGCAAATATATCTATATGCAGCTATACTGTATCTGCTACTCCAGTTAGGGAATTCTGGTGGAAAAAAATCAAAAAGCAAAAGATGCAAGAGTTATATTAGTGTCACTAGAACCCAGAGAGATATACAGAATTGTTAGGAAGTATTTTACTTTTACAACATTTCTTTTGAAAGGACAAATAAAATTAGTTTTGTTCACTGTTGCAGTATACAGCACGTATTTCTATCCCTTGCTGGTTGTGCTTCAATTCAGGAGCTTACTTTTACATAAACAAACTCAAAGAAAAAAATTATAGAGATCTTTGCTTTTAATAATACTACTTGTGTTTACTAGGCAAATTTTCAAAAAGCATTTTATTGCTTAAAAGGTGTAAGATAATAAGCTTTAATCACTCAACCTTTTCTCTGTGTCAAAAAATTCTATGAAATTTATAGGCAGATAAACTGAGGTGGTTTTGACAACTTCACAGGATTAGTGAGAGGGTGAGGAATAAATCTAATAAATTGAAATCTTGCTAAATACAGAAAAAGGTCTTAGCATTTTCTGCAATGTAACTACAAAACCAGAGTGTGAAACAATTATTTTGTACCCATCTTTCCCACATAGGAAAAAGAAATATTGGGGTTTTTAAAGCGAAACTGGAGGAACAGCCTTTTAGTACAAACACCTAAGGGTTGAATTTCTGAAATTCAGGTTTTGAGCAGAAAGTAGCTAAACATGAGTTGAGGAGTAAACCCAGCTGTGACCAAATCCTACCTGATGAACTACACGCCAGGGGCATATGTGAGCAAGGATGTAGTGGGAACTCCAAAATTTGGGTGGCAAAGAGTGCAGTGCTTGGACTCTGAGCATCTGGAAACGCCTCGTGTAGGGCACACGGGGAAGGGCAGATGAAGGAAAAGAGCTGAGATGTTAAAAATGCCTCTGTTTTGGAGGAGGACAGAGCTGCCCAGGGTAACCTCCAGGGGAGGCAGCAAGGATGCAAAGGAATGTGGGTGGGGAATGGTGAGGATTTGACCTCAGGTGGGAGCTGTGTGAAGGATGATGCACAAAATGAACCGGGATGGTTGGGTGAAAGTGAAGAGGGGCTGATCTTGGCTATCATTGTAGCTGCTCAAGCTAAAAGAATTAAACATCAGTCCAGTAAACTGAATTATTGCTCTCCCTGCCCAACACTTCCCAAAGCGAGTTACAGATGGCATTGCTGAGCCAGCTTTAAATCATGGATACTGCCTTGGCAAACATAAGGATTTGGACTGGTCTAAAACACCACGTTTTTGACTTTTCATGGTAGGGTAGCCTTTAAAGCAGGTAGTGCTTCTCCTTCAGAATTTTTTTAAAGCTCAGGACAGCAGTGAGCTGGGTGTTAGGGAGCAGTGTACATTTCACATAGGAAGCTGTGTGGAACAGCAGACTTACCATGGCAACCCCATGCAGCACATAATGCACATGCTTTGGGTGGGGAAGGTGTGGACGGCATTTTCCTGGTTGCTGAGGTATGTGTAACTTTTAAATTCTCTGCAATAGGCCAGAGAATTTTTGTGGGAAAAGGGCATCAATTAAAAAAAAAAAAAGGGGGGGGGAACCACCCAAATAAATGAGATGCAGATTTCTCATGTTGAAGTGATATGCACGCACTGAGACCATATATAGGTAAAAGCATATGTCAAGTTTCGCAAACACATCGAAGTTGTATTACTGGAAATAATTTCTGAAGGCTCAATCCCCATATTCTTGTGTAACGCATTCCCACAGCAGCTGTCACACCAACACCCAATGCACAGCTTGCAGCACGAGCAGAGGAATACAGATCTGCTGATTATTTTTGTGCAAATGCTTTTGTTTTTCTTTAGATCAGTAGGAAAACTTGAGGAGAAACTGAAAAGTGAAGTTGGAAGATCTCAGAGCAAAAACACTTCTAGGGGTTAGTTTATACACTAGATTTCAGTACTTCAGGAAGGAGTGAGACAGGCACTTTCCAGAAATGACTGATGGACTTGAAAACACTGGCAGAATTCACCACCCTTCTTGTCAGAGGCAACCCAGTCATCTCACAAGCACAGGGATGCCAGACTACGACAGGTCTAGAAAGGACTGTCGGCATGTTCTGAGTGGTAAAATGTCAAATAAGAAACCCAAACCTGCACAGAGGACCAAGGAAGAGCTGCAAGACTGAATCCAGAAGAAAAGGAGGACACAACCCTCCTCCCCCACCCCGTGGTTAAAGTAGTTTACTGTGAGTTCAGATGTTAACAGATCTGTGTGAAATGTTTATGATTGCCTGCAACATCACTAATGGAGGTATTTTGAAACATGCACAAAGCCTTCACCTCCCTGAAGTTAAGGACAAAACTTCCATGCACAGAAGCAGGGCTAAGATTTCACCCACAACAATAATGTGAATAAAAGGTGCTTTTGTCACCCTTTTTATGTCTACTTTTCCCTTCTTTGTTACTATTCTATTCACTGGTAGGAAGAAAAAGCAATCCTGCTGGTATTCAGAAACATTATTTACTATTTCTGTACAAAGAGAAAGCGTAGGTCAGATTGTGGTACACGTTTCAATTGATTTGGCCTGTTTTTCTATTTGCACAAGCTTCTTCAATAGTATTAATCATTCATGAGAGATTGCTAAACTCTTCTGAGGAACTATTTTCTAAGGATAGCTTATTTTCAACTCCTTGCTTGGGTGCTGGGTTTCTATCATATAGTTGACTGCCTAAGCCTCCAGTACCATGATTTCTTACCTGTTAGAAGTTTAAACAGCATATTGTTGAGAACCGAGTGAATGCTAATAAATAACTTATTTTCAGCCCAGTAAAAAACATTCCGCTTTTAAGACCAGGAAACAAATTCCTGAGTGCCCAGAAGCTGTCTGAATATTCACAAAGAATAGCTAAGCCTCAACAAATCAGGAAACCTGCATTTGGCATTTTCATTTGTAAAAGTATTTCTGAACCCACATTTGTTTGTTTGTACTTTTTCTACCATTTGCCAGCTCTATAAACAAAAGATGTTTCCCAGTGCTAACACTCAACTCATTTTACTGTTTGCATTTCAGTAGGATCTAAAAAACCCCAACACAGACCATAATATACTGCCCCCAAAAACCGAGTGTTTGCTCACCATCTTGATATACATGTTAGTCATCAGATTTTTTTTTAATATAATCTAATTTATGCCTAAGAAGCATCCACTAAATAGACACACAGAATTCAACCAGTCACAAGTGCTGAGTTTTTTAACTGCAGAAATCATGATTTACATTTTTAAATTATCAAATCATGTTTAACACCAAGAATGTAAACTAGGTGACTATTTGTTCAGTCTTCCTAAAGGAAAAGGGTTCCCTTTAAAAACTGAAAACTAGCTATCTGATCTAAAGATAAGGCTGCTTCTCTCTTTAATAAACACAATAAAATAGTGCAGACATTTTTATTCCCCATAAAAATATTTTACAGTAGAATTTTATACTTAATTTATTTGTAATAGCTTTACTGTTTTGCTCTTCCTTCTGGCTTTAAACTTTATGGCAGGTTTCATTTTGTAATTATAATTCTCCACTTTACATTGCAAGTAAATCATCTAGAGCAGTTAATTTTACTGATGTTGTCATTATATAAGAAGTCAGAAACAAACACATTATTTTAATTACTCTTTAAGCACTTGGCATTTTCGGAAAGTAAGTTGTCAGATGGGTGCCCACAGTATTTTATGTATTGATATGATTTTTCCCTTGTATGCAGCTGTAATATAACCAACCAAACAGAAACCTGTGCTGTACAGATCCAGGCTTGGTATTTCCAGCAGCCATGTACATCAATATGCAAGTGCACAAAGCAAACAAATATTATTAAGATTGCAGAAAGTATCATCCTTGTAGCATCTCGTGTTTTATTGCCACTGCTTGTTCTTTATTTCTCTTTTTAATACGTAAGTACTATGTATTACACTTACACCAGTGAAGAAATCTTTCTCCCATCTTTTAACAAAGTACTTTTCAAATGGAGTGATTTCTTGTCATTATAGTAAATATTATTAGAAAGGCAGCAAAACAGTGCTCTTTGAATTCTTTTTGACTGGCCCATCAAATACCACATCGACAAGGCAATAACTATTCCAAAGGCTGTGCTGGAGCAATAACAACACTATAACACTTACATTTGCACATGTGGGGGTTGGAAACGTCCCTGGTTAATGTTGTAGAACGTGAAAGCCTGTGTGGGGTTGGAGCTGTACTCATCCACCTCGATGATGAGCCGGCTGTGCTGGTGCCTCCTGGCTGCCATGATGTGGGACTGGGCGAAGGCCATGTCTGCACGTGGGGCCAGCGGCCTCAGGCCACCATCTCTGCTATCTTCCTGCTGCGGGGGCCAGCACCATGGCAGCCCCCGGGCCAGCCAGCACACCCCCCTTCCAAACACCTGCAGCAGATGGGAGAGAGGCAGCGTCACTGTCGGGCACTCAACCTGCTCGGGGTTTGCGTTATTTGATGCCAGGTGACGGCGGAGGGATGAAGAAGGACTGCTCCAAATACACGTCACCAACTTTCCCAGCTCAGCAACCTGACGAATGTGCTTTAATTAGGGGTGGGAAGCTTGGAGTGAAATAAACTTGCTACAGAACATAGCCCCAGTGTTTCAGACTTTTAATCCAAACCCAAAAGACAAGACCATCATTCAGAAAGCCACATCAAATCGCAATGTTTTTTCCAAGACAATCATTTACTTCCTTTTTTTTTCGCAGAACTGATGAAGTTTCATTCCCCATCCTCCCTCAAAAAATTCCCACCAAACTTAAAACAGAATACATGACTACACACACCTCAAACACAAGTTAATTGAACAAGAACTAGCTTAACTAAATTTTCCCAAACTCGTGACATGTATTATGGAGAAGCATTGCAAGTGCCTGTTCTGTACATCACCAGAAGAGTGAATGGCTTTCTGTGCACTTGATCCTGGTTTCATAGCATCACTGAAGGAGCTCCTTGAGGAGGACACAACTCCTTGGGTGAAGGACATAAATGTGAAGGGCTTCCCTCTTCAAACACCTTTCAGCCAGTACCAGCCCATCATTCTGGATTCACAGCAAAACAGAGTGATTCCAAGGCTAAGACACAGTGAAATGTTACTAAATATTGAAAAAATATAAAATCCGTACAGGTTTTATGTTTGGGAATAAATTTTTCCCTCAAGGTTATACAAGTCTAGAATAGCAGCACCGAAAATGGGTAGGGGAAAAACAACGTGAAACCAACTGGAATGCAAAGAGTATCCCCTAGAAACAGCAGAAAGTAATTTAAATGTGAATTTTGCTCTTATTTCCCAGTTTTAATAAAAAATGGATTATGAGCTATAAAGGTGGGTATTTTTACAGTATAACTTTGCATCCTTTTAAAAAGTTGTCTGACTTAAATATTGACTTTCATGCAAGCAGGGGCTCTTTTCTTCTAGGGAATACAAGCAATCTGACTCAAAGATGTATTTCATGGAAAGCCACGCTAGAATGCAGCAATTCACTTAATATGCAGAGTTTTGGAGAGCAGGACTAGAAGTGTTTTTTGTGACCATGCTGATGTGCCTGTCTGCCATTCTGAAGGGACCGCTGCCGAGAGTGATGGATGAGGGACGCCTTCACAGTCACTCAAATTTTTAGAGCTATTTGCAAGTACTTAGGTCCAATTCAGTTTAGTGGCAGTCAAGCACTTAAGCATCTTTGAAAATCTGGGCTGCAGCCCTCTGCTTAACTACCGCAGATGTTAAGTGCTCCAAGAAGTGGCAGGGTATTTTTGTTTGGGGAAATCTTGTTCTCAGGAAGCCGAAATGAAAGATTCAGCTTGGTTTTTGTTACTGGCTGAATGGTTGTAAGATGATGACAATTTGCTGTCACTAACAAGCCGCAGCAAAACAGCCTCAGAAAAAAAGGAGCGGATTCCTATCTACATGCCCTCCCCTAGAATGGAGTGGTAAGGAAATGCTAGAATAACAACAAAGAAAATTTGGGATTTCCAACACTTTCAGATGCCATTCAGGCTGCAGAACAGGCAGCAGCACAAAGAAATGTGCCAGAGCAGGGGGAGGGAAGAGAGGCACGATCCTTGTAAGAATAATCAAGTATAAATTGCTGCATTTAGGAAATAAGAAATTATGACAGCAGATGTGAAGAACCTTCCCTAAGGAGCTTCCTGTATTAAATGATGCATCTGTAAAGAAGTTTGAATAGTCAAGGTCAGAGATTTCATAGGGGGCAAACTGTTCTAAGTGAACCTACTTCTGTTTGAAAGAAACTATTAGAACTGGTGACCCCTAGAAATATTCTCCAGTAAGATAAATAATTTATGATTCCACAGCTCTACACAAGGATTTAGAACTACCTGGAAAACACAGCACAATTCAGGGATTGTGCCCACCTTACACACAACTGAACCAGGGTTTCAAAGCAGTTAAGGCACTGCCTTAGGGACCTAGAATCTCCCTTTAGCCTTAGGAAGCTCTCAGGAGCTCACAGCAGCTGAGGAAACAGCTCCTGTGAGCCTCGTCTTTGGTTCTGTCCTTTACAACTGACCACAATTCAGACGTCAAATCTGCTGCAGAAACAGCAGAGAAATGTGCAGGTACCCCAATATCCACCCTTTGGCTCTCCTCCTCTTTCTGGGTTAGTGGAATAGCACTTACCAAAACAATCTAACTCAAAAGACAAATTTGTTTGGGAACAGAAACACATCAGGACGCTACCCGACACACCCTTTAGTCTGAAGCGCTCTTTTAGGCAGGGAATCAACGCTTGCTCACGGGAAAGTGAGTGAATCACACCATTAGGCCAGCCTGAGAGAATGGCAGCAAACACTCAGCAAAACGTTTACCCTATATAAATGGTGAAAAATGGGAAGACAGCCTATTTCCTTCGATGTTAAAAAAAATAAGGAAGGGGGAAAAAAAATTTAACAGCACATTGAGCCTTCTGCTCAGTGACAGTCACTCACTGCCAACCCTGGACACATAAAAACCATAAAAAACATACGAACAAGAGGGAAGGGAAGGGAAGGGAANGACAGATCCTGCAAAAAAAAAAAGAACAGCAGTTATAGAAATGCCTTGTGCTAAACAGAAATCTTCTATGTAACACACAGGATCAGTAAGCATAATTCAATAGCAAGCTGATTTCAAGCTCATTTCAGAAACATACACAGATGTCTTTGAACCTTACCTTTCAGTCTATGGTTTTCTTCCTGCATAAGTGATTGGCTGACTACTGACATTCTTGGTGTTCGACAGAACAAGCTGTCTCCTTCCAGCTTGACTGATAACCAGACTGACACCCATTACTCCCCTCTTTCTGTTTCCACTTCCAATAGTCCCCCAAATCGTAACTTTTTCTTTCTTTTAATATTCTGAAATGGATTGCTTTCCCAAACCACAGTATAAAATGCAGCAGGGAAATAATTATCTGCTTCTGTAACATGCAAGTTTTAAAATTATATGCCCAGCATTACCAACACAGAGAGTTAAGACTCAGATCCCCACAGCAACAACATGCTAACCATCCTCTTCCCCCAGACTTATGGAGCTGCGGGATGTCTGCCAGGGAAAAACAGAGAAATGTAAAAAGGACTGCAAGAACATGAATACTAAAATAAATATCACAAACCTGGCTGTTGGAATCACAGACTGAGAAAAAGCTATTAAATCAGCTAAGCCATCTCCTTACTGAATGCAGGAGTGTTCTCTGTATATTATTTTCCTGCTGTTTTCTCCAGCATGTGTCCAAAGTCCACTGTGTGCAATGGACCCTGCTCCAGCCTTCAGAAGGCTTCACATCAGGCCATAAACTGTGAGGACTGAAACACCTCTCCTAAAGAATTACTGTACTAGGCAGGTAGAACTACCCAGATATATTTAAGTACTTTATGAGGTCCTCAAATAAATCTTTGTGTTAAGATTTTTTTTACTTTTTAGCCAAAAATTTTTGGTATCTCACCAGCATAAACATTTCCCCATCTACATGAACTTCCCAGCCTTTCTATGCATTCTATTTATCTTTTCTTTTTTTTTTTTTCATTTCAAGCCAATGTTTTATTTTGATCTCTTTTCTCCACTCACAGGTTTTGCTTTATTCTAGGTTCACTCTCATCTCTCCCCAAATCTCACTCCACTGACCTCACTATTTTCTCTATCATCAACCCTTTGTCTCAAGTCTAAAGACACCACTGACACTTCTTGAAAATAATTCCAGCAGCACACAATAAGAATCCAGACTTGAAGCAACATGGCTCAAGCAGATGTCACTGAAATAATTAGAAACCAAGATAAAATATTGATGATCATAATGATAATAATATTTTTTTTAAAAAGTAATGAATTAGGAGAAAACTATAAAGGTCTTCTTTGTTGAGGAATGAACTTTGCTAAGTTGCAAACATCTGGAGGTCAAGAAGCACAATGTGACTGTAGCACATCCCAGCAAGAAGCTGAACAGGGGTGGTTGCCAGATTTTCCACCACCAGTGAGACAAAGAAAGAGAATGCTGGGACTCCTCTAGGCAGTACCAAGGTCAGGGGCAAAGATGCAGCTACAGAAAACATGCTCATTTTGCTCAGCCAGCCTGACAAGCTGGGGTTTGGGCAGGCAATGAAAGAACAAAATATAGTATCCAAAAATATTAAAAAAAAAAAAAAAACAAACCAAAAAAGCATTTCCATGCACCTAAAAAACATCAAAGCTGTATTTTTTTACAAGGGTCCAGGTCTTCTCTGTACTACAGTGCCCCTCATACACTGTCAGACCACCCCATACATAAGGAAGTAGACCCTTTATTTAAACCTCACTGCAAAAATCACTGCAGAGTACTCTGCATCAATGGTCCAAATAGTCACAGTAACATTTTTACAACCACCAGCTTCACCATCACAAATTCCTGCTTTTGCTTTAACCTCCTGAAAAATGCTCACTACAAACTGACCACCAGTAAATGAACATACTGAGACTAGAAAAGCAACCACTTACTCTGAGAAATAGGCTGCAAATACTAAGCGTTTCATTTCAGACAGTTCAGATAGAGGCCAATCAATGGAATCAGTCTGCTATCTTCAGTTCTGTCAATGGAAAATGAATATTGAAATAATCCTAAAAAGGCATTGTTCTATGGGAAAGGATGAGCCAGGGAAATCACGCTGCTGATGGAAACCTTTCCAGGGAGACACACTCTCCTCTTCCTCCTCTTCATCTTCTGAAACAGAATGCAGGTCCTGGGAAAGCAAAACCACTGAATCCCCCCTTGGTAGCCTGGTGTGCTCACCTGACAAATGAGGACTCTAAAGGGAAGGCAGTACAGTCAAATGTCATGGAGACACTTGTGGATTTTCAGTTTGATCCTGCACACTTCTACTGATGGAATCATTAGGCTTCCTAAATGAATGGGGTTTGTCGAAGATAGGAACATTTCCACTGCATTTTAAAACAAATAAAACTGAATATGCACTTCTTAGCCTTTTCATAAAATGTCTGAGGTGGTTTTCTGTGCCAGCAAATCTAAGTTTGATAACTGTTATCAGTCAAATAATATTCAGTTCTATGACTATCTTTTCCCTGGAAGTCATAGCTATTTCCACCCATATAAGCAAAACCAGGGAACGTAATTCTAAATTACCTGTAAGCCTCAAAACCCTATTCTTTTTGTCCTCTCGTATTTCACATATCAGTGAATACTTCAGTGCCTCATCATATATCTCACGTATTTGTTAACGGCAGATCTACGGGGCACTGAGCAATCTGGTTTCTAACATGGAAAAAAACAGTGACTTAAATAAAACCTCTTATTTCTCTGTAATTCCAAGCACCTTAACCTGCATTAGGGAAAAGAAAAAAAAAGGCAACAAAATCCCCCAAGTAATTTCTCACCGTTCTAAAACACCCATCGCTGTTCTCCTTTGCAGGTTATAATGACCTGTCACAGTATGAGAAAATTCTTGACTGAATTGTTTTTTCTTCAAATTAGTTACTTCCTCTGCTTGTAGAACATAAATATTGCACATTTCTCTCATTATTTTCTTTATAAAGAACACTAACATACTTGTGAGATTTAACTGTAATAAAAAGATTATATGGACACAGCAAGTAGGGAAGGAGATAAATTATTTGGGTTTTGTGACTAAGTGGTAGCATCCATTTCTGTGAAGTTTCATCCAAAAATATACTTTACCTACTGTACACCAAAGTTCTGACCAGGCATCCAGGAAAGGATACAGAAACTGTGTTCAGAAAACACAAAAATGGCGCATTTACCTAACAAATCCAGTTCTGTATTTATTTAAAGCAGTTACCACTTAGAAACCTTTTTTGTCAGTCTTATTTTGAATGATCGCATGGTTTTAAATTACTTTTTCTCATTCTCTGCTTGGTTCCCAAAACTATACAGGAAATGAATATTCTAGTTATGAAGATTTAGTTTTATTTTGGCTCATTAGCAGTATTATTCTCTGAATCAATTTCTCATCCATACTTTCTCATCCATACAAACGAAGTGTTCATTTATTCAATTTGAAAAATCAACACAACCTAATAATAATGCTTTATTTTCACCTTAAACTTCTGCTTTAACATGTATTCAATATATCTTAGACTGGAGTGCTCTAAGATTTACGAATTGACTGAATATTTGTCAAGACTAAATGCATAATTGTTATCCTACATATGATAGTGCCTGAATGTATAAATCACTGTCATATTTCAATGAAATATTTAAATGTATACCTTTTTTTAAAGTAAAATCAAATCTTTTTCCTGAAAAATACACTATTTTTGCTCAATACTACCTTTAGTTATCTAAAATTACCTGCAGAGGTAGCTCATCTATGTACGTAATTACCTCTAGGGAAGGAAATTTCAAATAAATATCTAAGAGCCACAAAAATCATTCCTCACTCTAAAAAATTTGCCTTAGTCTCTGACAGTAATACATAATCTGCAACGTTTCTGTAAGCCATGTGTATATATTCATGCAGGAAAAATTAGAAGTCCCCAAATGAGAATACTCCTTCTATAGGAAAATAGCCAAAAATACAGGTTATGTGGGGAAATTACAAAAAAATGGACATTCCAACAGGAATAAATTTGGGTTGTGGGGGTTTGATTCCAAATTTCAGTTTGCAATTTGTGCATGTCATCTGGTTTAAACTCCTGAATCTTTCAAAAGATTATTTACTGAGAAGAAGACTATGGAAGTGCTGAAACATATTTAAGACACAGTTTGGTTTAATTTTTAATTGAAGAATGTTCTTTTTCTTTACTCTTTGGTGGCAACCACATCCTCCTTTCCTAGCCTAGTACAAGCTCTGCTGGGTGAAAGCCACTTGCCTGCAACACTCACTTTATCCAAATTGATTTCAGTGGAATTTGTGTGAAATAAATTGACAGGACCTTCCCTTTTCGTGCAGCAGCACCACTCAGCTGTGGATTTATTTCTACTGCCAATATTCTCATCTGATTTCAGAAAGAGATCTGATGCTAACAACTCTTGAAAGGACAAGAGCACAAAAGAGAAGTGGCTTATCCATCCCCGTAGTTCAAATGAATGGAATGCCAAAGTACCAGCACATATGTCAAAGGTGGGATGTAGAACACAGCTCACATGTAAATATATTTATAGTGATACTACTTCTGAGATCAGTGTTTCTTTTTCTACTAAGACCTGGAGATAAATTATAAAATTAAACAAGCAAACCCTTAACAGCTACATTTTTTCTCTTACACACAAAACTTTGAAAATTAAGTATGCTGTCATATTACTTTTGCTGTTTCCACTTCTCCCTCATTTAGCTGCATCTATCCTGTTGAAACCCTTCGTGTCATCTGATTCACGTCCAGGGAGGGAGTCAGTGGGTTTGCTACCTTTATTTTTCCAGGTATTTTCTCCAGGACTAATGTAAGGAAAAAACAGTCAACAGCCACTCCTCCTACCCTGAAGTCCTGTCCACAAAGAGCCCCCCTACATGGTCCATATGAGATAAAGAAAGGCTGCTCCTGAACTGTGCACCGTCCATCAGCTGATTCACTGGCTGCTTGAAAAACTCCCTCGAAAATTTTTATTTGCACTGGTGAAAAGATTTTCATGTGGGAAAAAAAAAAAAGCTCAAATAAAACTACACAGTTTAGGGATGGAAAGTAAACAGAGATCAAAACGTAAAGATATCTGGGAGGAAAACAACCAAGTTCTGAAACTAACTCGTATTTTTTTTTAATTTTCTTTTCCCTTCTGTTTTATTTGATCAACATGGTAAAATCTGAACATTTTTTTTTAGTGTTGACAAACCTGAAGTTTCCACTAGTATGTGCTGAAATTGACATTTATTGTCATTCTTGTTGAAGGTAAATGACAGTTAACCTCTGTCAGCAGCTAAGCTCTAATCTACCCCATCCCCACTACAGTAGGCAAGGTGTCTTGGACTTTTACCAAAATCCACTCATATTAGGGACAAAGTGTTGGGGGACAAAACTCAGAACAGCAGTACAGTATAGAAAACCTCCAAGTAGAAATATTTAGCTTTTCTACCAAAGAATCAGAAGAAAGGCTGTCCCAAAAAGCCAAAATAATCCTTCTATTACTATATATTATGAGTGTCCACGAACCAGGTGAAATCCAGCAGCAAATTATGCTGGACACTGTACAGCCCTACAGTAAAACAGTCTCTGCCCCAGATTACAGTCTCCAGAAACTCAACAAAGGATATGGGAGGAAAACAATGTAGCACAGGAATGAGCGGTGCAATGGCAGCACACCGTGTTCCTTCCATTTTCTTTTACAGAGAAGGAAAAAATAATGCAAGATTAGCATCACAAAAGACAGAAGTGGAGAGAAGATGGGATATTAAAAGAGTCAGTGAGAGGAGAGAAAAGGTGATGAGGAGGAAAGTGGCATGCAGGGCACTGGAGTTACACAGCGCGTTAAGCGAAGTGATGCCGTTCCGAGAGCAGGCAAAAAAAGGAGGCTTGTGCAAAAACAGCCAATTAGGAAAAACAATCAAAAATATCAGTCACCATCAGCCTCCTTCATATGCTACTTGTGCAGCTGCTCTGCTGGCTTCAGTCTTTGGTTCAATGACAAGACCCTCGATGCCATAAGGGAAGCTGGGCTGACTTCACGGCAGAGGAATTCAATTTAAAAGGCGAAGAGGACGCATCACATGAAAAGCAAGCTTGCAAAGAAAAGTGATATACTCTTGGTTTTAGCAGAAATGTACAAACTAGACATATGTAACAACTGAGGGCTAATACTTGCATTTGAAATGTATTTCTGCATTGCACCTCTCAATCAGTAAAGACGAGCCCTTACTACACTGATATTAGTCTGACACAGACTACAGCATATTTAAATGATATTATGAACTCAGTCTTTAATCCCATAGTAAATCATAGCTTTTTAAATAATGGCTGAATGGAATATGCTAAGCATTTTGTGTTTAGGTTAATGTAATGAATCCCAAGTCAGTTATGACTGCAAGTTGCCACATATATACCATGATGGCTAATTGTAAATCCTAATACAATTCCCACTGCCTTGTCAAAGCACGGCAAAACTGTCGCACTTGTTGACAGTTTCAACAATGAGGTCAAGCAGTGAACAGTGCCCAGGAATGAACTGCTTTACTTCCAGAGGTGGTTACTGCAGAAGCAGGGGAACAGCAAGTACTGTATCAGCTCAGCCACTTTTTGCAATAGATCTTATCAGGGACTGTCACTCTGCAACCTTGCCTGAGCATCACATTCTCATGCTGTTTTATTTGTAATTACATTGGCTGAAAAGATGATTTTCTAGTAGGAAGCAAAGGATAACAACCCAGCGACCTTAAAGAACTCTCTTACATTACCAACTTTGCTTATATTTTGAAACATAACCTAGAATAGCCAGGATTTAAAATGAAGCATTTATTTTAAATTAGAAATAATAATTAGAGACCACTTTGCTCTCAGATATTCTCAGACAGATGAAATTGACCTGTGGAAAATGATCGCAGAACCCAAACTGATGTATGATCCGGAACACCCAAATTAAAGTTTCCAGCGCTGCACTGAGTCTTATTTTGAAAGTTCATACTGTATGTTGCAATATTCTAATATTCCTTCATGTAACTGAACATGTGGAAAGGCTCTTCCTTCAGCTTACCTTGCACATCCCATATGAATTCTTCAAAAGAAGATTCAGCAAGGATCAAATGGACTGCACTGACTTTTTTTGTATTATGTTTATTAACCAACTGAGATGAAAACTGTTCTCATGGATGAAAAGCATCAAAATTCTCAATTACAAATGCATTTTCTAATTACTATTTGATATTGTTTCCATATGTCTGAAAAAAAAGGAACTGGGTAGTTGACTAAGCAATTACCTGGTTTCAGGGGATTTGAGTCTCCTTCCTTGTAATTCAGTGGCAGAACTCTAGCTGACTTAAAAACCTATGATGTCTTTATATACCTCAACTCATTCTACTAAATAGAAAAGTCCACTTCTGTGTAACTCTTCAGGTCAGGACTGCACCTGAGGCAGCAGATCTGAACATGTCTGGTTCCTAGAAGGACATTAATCTAGAGGATTTTTTCTGATTTCATATAGTACATTCAATTAAATAATTATGATCACAAACATCACTATATTCTATGAACTATTAACTGAAGAAGCAGAAACGTCAATGTCAGAGTCATCTATGAATGTATGCCAGATCAGAACTCCAGTCTGCTTTACATTCCTGCTGACAGTTCCCATAATGAGCATGCAGCATTAAATAAAAACCATGACCTGTTTAAGCAAAGATCAGAGCACCAGCTTTATCTTTGCACTCTCTGATGTTTGTTGTTTGGCATCACAAACTAACACCAAAGCAAGTCTCTTGTCAATAGCAGCCCAGAAGGTTTTCATACAGGGCATGAGGGGATGGCTCTTGTCCACCAAGAACATTTGTGTATCTTTAAAATGGGCGTTTTACTTCACATGAAGATATACAGGTATTCTCTGCACTTACTCTGCTTTGAATTATACCACAGGAGATCAGGAAGAGAAGAAATGAGATGGGATAATGTACAAGCAAGAAATTTTAAAGGTTTGTTATGCCTCAGCTTGAGACAATGAAACAAACCTCAAGAGCCAAGCTAAAACTGTTTAAACATACCACTGAAATTTCATGGATAGCAACTAATATGAATCAGTTCACATACGTATCATGCATGGCAAAACTACTACATTTAATAATTTCAAGGAAATACATAAACAAATAGAAATCAGGGCCCCCCCCCCCATTTTTGTAGTACACTACCAGAGAATTTACAGTGTCTGGCATCACAAAACTGTTTATTATGAATAGGTGCAACACAGATTGCCATTTTACAATGACTCCATAACTGGTCTTCTCAGAAGATGCATGATTTTTTTGGTAGTCAAATTTCAGATGCACACTTTTAAAATGTAGCCTTGTGTTGTAAATATCTACCTTAGAAAAACTGAGGGTTCACTTCATCAGAAGCCAATTGCAAAGTTTAATAATCATGCCAAGTTATCAATTTATCCAGAATATCCAAAGATCATTTACACTAGTCTAAATTAACCACAAAATCCCTTAAACTGAAGTTGAAAGGGTTATCAATACCATACATTATCTCTCAATTATAAAATTGTCCAGGTACAGACTGTGCAAGCAAGAATATTCAACTATTGATCTTCCGCCAAAGAGAATGGAACGTTTAAAATCTGCCCAGGCTCTTCACGTCTCCCATCCGTCCCCTCTGTGTTACCCACGGACAAGCACACTCATTTATAAATGTATTCCACATTACCCATCTGAAAGTGGAAGACAGAAAACGCTAATCCTATGAAAGCAATTAAAAGAACTGAAATCTCCATCTAAACGTCTCCAATCTTTTCTTTTTTTTGTTGCTTTTTTTTTTTCTGCTGCTTTGAGCGTGCTGGATACCAAATAACAGCGCAATAAATTACACGCAAATCGGCATGAATCCTACCAAACTTATCGAGCGGTTTCCTCCCGGAACAAAACTTTGGAGGTCACTCAATCCTCTCCTACGACAAAGGGAAGTTCTTCCTCTTCCATCACCCCTTCCCCCGGCTAAGCGAGGGGAAACTACCGGGGAAGGCGCGCACGGCTTTTCCACGGGGGCTTCCTTCGCGGTGTTGGCTGGTGACACTGAGCACGGCCGGGGGGATGCGAGGGACGAGCGGCCGGGGCGCCCGGGGGTCCCAGCCCGGCCTCCGCGGCAACTCTGCGAACAAAGTAACTTCCCGGCTGGGCGGCGGCGGGGCACGGCGGGGCAGCGGCCGCCTGCCCTGGCCGGGAGCGCTGACACGGCCGGGGAGAGCAGCCCCCGAGGGGCAGGCAGGGTCCCCGGAGCGCGGTGCCAGCTCTTACCTTGCTCCGCGCCCCGCTCCGCACGGCCGGCGGCGGCAGCGCCGCGGGGCCGGGGCACGGGATGGATGCTGCGAGGCTCCCGGCGCCTCTCCCTCCGCCTC
>VWZS01002579.1:347889-403550 GCA_013397075.1 Rhabdornis inornatus
GGAATCCCCCACTGCCGGCCCTGCCTCCTCGCCGCCCGGCCGGAGCGGTGATGCGCCGGGGCCGCGGCGCTGCATGGCCCCGGTGCTCAGCGCCCCGGCGCTCGGTGCCCCGGAGCTTGGTGCCCCGGCGTTCGGTGCCCCGGTGCTCAGTGCCCCGGTTCTCGGTGCCCCGGCTCTCGGTGCCCCGGTGCTCGTGCCCCGGCGCGGCGGCGGAGCGTGGGCTGTCCCCTCCCGCCGCGGGCGCGGGGCAGCGGGGGCGGCGCGGGGCTGCCTCCGGCGGGAGGGGAGGCTGCGTCCCCCGGCCCCGCCGAGGGGCTGCGCGGTCCGGGGCACAGCCGAGGCAGCATCCTTGGGGAGCGTGTGTGTGTGCGCTGCGAGGCAGGAACTCCGCGCCGGCCTTTCGGGGAGGGAGGGGGGGTACCGGTCGTCCCCCTCCTTCCCGCAGAGGTCAGGGGGAAGTTTGGCGGAGGGGCTGCGGGGGGATTCTCCGGGCAGCGCCCCGGGGATAAGAGAGCAGCTGGCCGGCCCTTGGGCAGCGCAGTGGTGGGGGCGAGAAGGGCGCCGGGGGGCTCCGGAGGTGCGGTCCTGGCGGGGCACAGGGGGTGGCCAAGGGAAGGTCTCTTCCCTGGCAGCGCCTGGTGTATTTCTCAGAGGAACCGAGTACGGACAGCTTCCCTCTGCTTCGAAATCAGGCCATGCTAGAATCATAAATATATAATATTACACTCCTATGATATTATGCGTAGAGAGCAGGAGAGTTAAATGCATGCATTGAGGAGAGGCAAATTACATGTAAAGGGCTTTACTGCACAACTGCAGAGCGATTCTCAAATGAAAAAAATTTCAAATCCTTACAAGAATAAATTGAATTCCTACCCGCGTGTTCCCGTATCGCCTGCTAGGCAGGAAAGCGTGCTGGATATCGAGCAACAATTAGTGGAGTTACATCTGGGTTTGGTACACATGGTGACTTACTGCTGATCAAACAGCAGGCTGAAAATCCCGAGCTGGAAAATACCCATTCTGGACAGGAAAACTGTACCTTGCACATTTCTTCCAAGTCAGGATGAAACAGACAGCGCTGGGAAACGAGGAAATAAAAGAAGCCATCGAGCCCCACACACGGTCCTGTGTGACCGAGCAGAGCCAAACTCATACACAGGCTCTGCCCAGGGCAGGGGGACCCCCCGGCTTCCCCCCTCCTGGCTCTGGGCAGAGGCTGGGAACCCCAAACTGGACCTGAAAACCTTCCCCCACAGCTTCCATTTCTGGTAAAACATATGTATTTATCTCGAAAGTTTGCATTTTGACATGTCAGCGGTTTTCCAACAATATAAATGTGCTTGAGAAATTTTTGATCGGCCTAATGGTTAGGACTTATTAGAAGCTGCAGAACATATTCACAATCAATTCACTTATTCAGATGCATGAATACAAGCTTAGAAAAGTAATTACAGGCACCTTTTTTTTGGAAGTCTTGAGGTTGTGTGGTTTCCCCATGGGAAATATGAGTAATAAATTCCTACTTTAAAAAAAAAGAGAAAGGAGCAAATGTGCTAAGCATTGTTCTTATTTATTTTTGCCTTTAATATTACAATTGTTGATCAAATGTTCCAGGTGAGGAACAAGAGTGGCCGGATGCAAATCCTTAATTTCAACTATTCTTTGAAAGAACAAGCAGAAAGATTTCATGTTGGTAATTTATATCTTTTCACTTTTTAAATTTTAGTTGTCTTTCATAAGAGAAATGAATTTTCTTTTTTTGGTGAACATGTAAACAGAAATCGGCTGATCAGTATTAGCAGATCTGTCTATTTTCATTTTTCAACTGAATTAACGTATCTATTGAGATAACATCATATCTATACACATTAAATACATCTGGTTCAGGTTTAAAATATTTTATTAAAGAATTAATTTCTCACCCTCTGTTGTTACATAATGGTGAATAGTACTTGACATTTTTAGTTATGATTTGCATCAAGTTCTCTTTGTATGAAAACTGACATTCAATTAAAATTTGAGGTCATTTAAAATTGTTCATTAAAACTATCTTAAATAAGCTTGATGCTTTTCAAAAGTATCTTTGCATTTTAAAATATTTTACGAAATAACGGCCTGTAGAAAGAGAATTAAATTGGAAGTTTCTGGTAGCCATGGCTTTGACAATCTTAGAGAAAGCGGATCTTATCCTCTCACACTTGGGTTTAGCTGTAGATTGACAGAGGAAAATAGGCAATCTTACTTTTTCTTCTCTAATGTTGATTTTTCAGCTTTAATAGTCCTTAACTGAACTACTCAAATGGATTGAAACAAAGAAGATATTCACCCTGACTGCAGAAGAGACTGGGGCTCTCAAAAATTGCTTTCCTGCATCAGTCACATCCTCTTCCATCTGCTTAGCCAAGGCCTTTGGTCAGGCCGGTGGCATCACCTTCCAAAGCTCAGGAACAGCAAACATCTCTTTGTGTCAATTTAAGAGGTGCAGACAAAATTTCAACAAAATGTTACTTGATTATTTAAAATTTTTTTTTAATAATGAATTTTTTGGGAAGATATTAAGGAATAATATTGTCCAGCAAGGACAGTATTTGTGGGGATTTTGAGGAAATTCTGGCATGATGAAGCAAGGGACCCCTAAATAGTTACCTTTGATTGCACAGATTGTTACTTCAAGGTGGAAGGGCTTATACATCTCAAATTTGAATGATTAGTTTGAAGACAGAAAATGCTCTGTGTGAGCACTTGGGTAGCAACAGACAAAAATTAATTTCAACTGATAGGGGAGGAAATGATCCCCTTATCTAAAGTGAAAGGCAGTTGGGCAAATGGAGTTCAGACAACCACTGGGGAAGGCAGAAATAGATAATAAATATAAATCTATATAACAGTGCATCATTTTGGCTGAATTTTTGTACTTGATTTGGCTTCTTGTTTGGCAATTATTTATGTGTACTTTAAATTAAACCTGTGCTTCGAAACCACCTGTTAAACAAATACAGTCTAGTTTAGGATTTTTTTATGTTTCTTGAGCAGTTTGATTTTTACAGATACTGCAGACTTCTGTCAGTACAGTGTGACAGCAGAAGAGGAGCAGTAGACCACTGCTGAGTGACAGCCTATGGCTCCGAAATGTGCCATCCATCCTCTCCTAGGCTCTTCCTTCCCCATCCCCTGCACTTCTGTGACATATCAGACTTCCTGCATGTGCCCTGCTGAGCTCAACTGTGCCTGGGCACTCCAGCCTGCACTTCCCAAGCCTGACTCCCACTCCAAGAGTGCTTTCCTGAGGCATCAGATGGAATGCATGTGTGCAAGGAACGGCTGATCTACACAGCCTGGGTGGTCTTTGCCAGGACATGAGGATATGTGGTGAGCTCTGAGGCATGGCTACATGTCCATGAAACCTGGACAAATACAGAGGAACATGTGCCTGGCCATGGTTATCACATGGAGAGAATGATTTATTGTCCAGGATGGAAAGACCTGTTCCTCAGGCAGTGGAACTTCACACTGCTAACTCACACACACACAAAAATAAAAGTTAGCAGGGTTTGGGGTTTTTTTGGCTAAATTTTACATCTTTTCCGCAGAAATTTGAAAGTGGGTCTGATGAATGACTAATATCCCATCATTATTTCTTTAGTGGGGAGGAGGTCTCTAACCTGTGTGATATTTTTAAGCTAATAAACTGCTGGTTCTTAACACTAAACTTACCAATCAAATCAGCCTCGTGTCATTTTCCAGTAAACCTTAGCCATCTCCTTTCAGCTGTGGTTAGGTGTTCCCTGCAACTCCTCATAAAATACGGAGCTGTGGTACTCTGCCTGTGGGGAAAAAGCCTGGAGACACATAGTGATGTATCTGTTCAGTAGTATGAAAGAGAAATTCCCTATTCACAGCCCCGCACAGTCAACACTGCCTGCTGGTAAACTTTAAATTGCCTGAGTTGCTTAATGTCGTGATTAAAAGCCATTTGTTTCTTTCTTGTCCTATGCTGTGTTTGGCAAAACAGAAGGGACAAAACTCTCACAATTGCTTGCATGCCCAGCAAACAATTGCACATTGTCCAGTTGTATGGGTTTTTCTTGTTCTTAAAAATATGGTCTAATAACACTATAGATACCAGAGGACCTTTTCATTTGCCCATTGTGAGCAAAATGAAAAGTTGAAGTCTTGAATAACAAAGTGTGATTCTGTGACTTGTGAAAATGAGTAGGTATATCCAGCAGCTACAGAAAAATGACAGGACCAAACCTCAAACAAGTCATCATTGTTTCTTCCCAAAGCTGCAGGAAAAAAAAAAAAGGCTTTGGAATGATATTCAGCTTTTAATTAAGACAAATGAGAAATGTCACGAATAATGCATATTACAGGTTACAGCAAAACCATGTAGAATGTAGAATTTCTCTTGTAGAATTTCTCCTTAAACACTGATGCAATTCCAAGTCTCATTTAACATGAGTTTTTCTTGAACTTTACTACTGTGTCAGAGGCTGAGATACTGCAAATAACTCTAAAACCTGAATAGCAGTCGCTTATGTTCCTAATAGTATGATGAAATATCTGCATCCTCCTGTATTAAAAATAGAAAATAAAGTAGAGAGAATAAAAAAGAAAACAAAGTATTTGCATTTTGAAAGCCGTAGAATTATATATTTGGAACAGCTCTAAAAGATGAGCTGCTGTTCAGTGTTATAAATTGAAAAATATTACTGGGAGACCATCTACAGCAATAAAAGGTTTTTTGTTTGGTTGGTTGGGTTTTGTCAGTGATATGCATTCTTCAGCTGAGGGGAAAAAGTCCATTTCAACAATAAGTGGACATATTTGTGCTCCTATTTTAGGAACATATTCCTTTTATAGGCATTAAACACAGTTTACTACTGGAAAATTTTCATTTATTATATCTGCTTCATGTAGGGTCTTTCATGTAAACATTATAAAAAGGATTTAGTGTTGGATTTAGAAGTTGGGGTTTGGGTTTTTTTGCCCTTTGTTCTCATTTTGTATTTTATTTCTTTAGAGAACTCTTTTTTTCCCCCCCTTTCAGGAAATTTCACATAATCTTTTCCATTCGTCATCAGCCAGGTTGCTGATTACCAGAGTAACTGCCAAGCTTTCAACTCCTTGTCATCAATGGGCTGTGAATGACAGACAGCATTAATGTTGGCAAGCTCCCACTCTCCTTTTTGCCTTTCCCAAATGTAATTAAACTGCACTAATACAGCAAAAGAAAAGCTGCAGCTTTATTTTACTCACCCTAATAACATAACAATTAAATCAGAGAAGCACACAATTCAGTCAAATAAACCCATCACCACAAGGAAATTCAGAGGTAAGGGAAGTGTGGATCTAGTATTTAGAGAGAAACATGAGTAGAGTCTTCCTTTCCTTTCCTGGCACTCCAGTAACTGCAGTGTTTGACCTTTGGTGAGATGATGAGTCCAGCATCTGAGGAACCACACTCTTACAGCCTGGGCAAAGGCCTCCAGTGTTTCCTCTCCTGCTGCACCTTTGGCTTAAGCATAAAGGGAATAATGAGCTTCTCCTGCAAATGCTGTCCCCTGGGTAGGGGATGGCTGGATGGGGGTCAGAATCCAAAAAGGATGGCGATCAGAATGTACAGTTTGGACAGCACGGCACTCCTTGGCCACCAGAAGGACATGGCATTCTCCTGAGCTTTGAGAAGCCTGGAGTCTTTGTTTTAATGCCTGTAGTGGCTACAGAACAGACAGGAGTCAGGAAGAGGGAGAAACCAGAGTCCCCACCTCACTTGTAGGACACTGTGGAAATCTGTAGAATGCACATACACCACTGAAGCAGATAAATTATCAAGAGATGAATATAAATATATATATATATGTATTTCCCTGGATTGAGGCCAGTGAAGAAGTTACTGGCTCATAGAAAAGCAATGGAATTTCCCCATAAACCTCTGATTTCTCGCAGCAGTGTTCTAGGATGGGAAGCAAGCACTCCTAAAGAGGCTGAGAACTGCCTGCCATGAGCTCTGTTAGCACAGCTCTGAGGCTGGCAGGAGAGCCTGTCTAATCCTTCAAGCCATCCTTAAAAGTAACACAGTTGGCTTACAAGACAAAGCAAATTTTCAGTAATGCAAAGGAATAGCTTGACTAAATGCTGACAGAAGAAAATAAAGGCTGTTACACAACTAGCCAGAAACAAGGGGCACCATACTCAAAATGGAAAAGCCAGGACCCTCCTCAGCCTCTATTTGACCAAAGTAGACACAACTTCCCACATGATAACCCTTAGGCCAGCCCAGCTAAACAGACTAAGTGAGTCTGTCTGCTTGTGCAATTTGGGTGAATAATGGTGACTGTTAGCTGACAGGTGGTACCTTATAAATACAGCCTGTGCCAAATTCTCTGAGGAACTGTTCAGTACATACTGTAAGTAAATAAGTAAGTTCTGTGGACTAAGTCATTTGCAAAGCTGAACAAATTGTCCTGCAATGCCAAAAGCAGTTCAGTATGATGATAATTTTCCAGAGGAAGAAAACTTTGGCTGAAATCATCTTTTAGACAAAGTTTAAAGTAGGATGTTATATTTTTTTTGTAGGTCTGGGGCTGGGGTGATTTTTTATATGCCTGCCAATGTGGCTAAAGTGTAGCAAACAGCAGAAAGGAAACAAAGGGAGGCATGTGAAACATAAAAATGTAAACCCACTGGAGGAAAAGCATAGTTGTATAGGGGAAATACTAAAGTGTTGGAGTTGGAAGTTTCTGTTAATTTGTTCTGATATAGTACTGTTGCTTTAAACAGGCAGTTACAAAATGGCCCGAAAGACCTTTTGGTTGAGTGTCATGATTTTCTGCTTGTTTCAGCAAAGATCAAGGCTGCAGTGTTCCAAGCCAGCTCCAGGCCCGCAGAGGGAGCAACAGCGCATCAAACACCCACCTCATCTGTTTTTGCCATTGAGCAAAGAAAGAAGAGGCCACAAAGGACATGGAAAAAACATATCAGAAGGGCATAACTGAGCCTTCAGCTGTCCTTGTGTGTCAACCATAATTCTTGTCTTAAAAAAAAAATAAAAAAATGGCAGATTTGGTTCCTGCGTAGAAACTACCTTGAGCACTTTAAAAGACTTTTCTCTGAGTTTCCATGAATAGATAATTCCCAAGACCCTGTAAAAATTGAATCTGATTTTCAGACTGAATACTAAGTGAAGATTGGCAATAGAAATTGGCCCTAAAAATGGGAGAAAATGCTTGTACTGAAAGCAAGGTTTGCAGCATTCAGTGTGGTGGCCTTTGATTGTCGTAGTGGGCAGCTACATTTGAGGCACTGCTAACTGCTAGAGGCTTTGGTCCAGGACTACTCCTGGCTTACTCACTGCACCTACATAACACCCTGGGCACGTATCTTTGAACGAAATATCTTAACAAAGTATCTTAGTATCTTTGAACAAAATAAGATATATTTACAAATAGGTTGGGATCAACCCAAAACTGCTGGCCTGAAACTGCAACCAAAGCAATGAGGATTGTGTTAAAAAGAATGAATTTAGGTCTGGCACATATAACAATGCGGAGCGAAATGCTACTCTAGGATCTTTGAACACCAGAGAGCTCCCCAGAGACTTCCAGATTTGCAGTTTTGAGGGACTTTAGTCCTACCAGGGAAGGTTTTTTCCCGTGTTTTGGAATATTACATAACATTTACATAAAAGGGGAAGGAAAGCAATGTTATTTCAATGGTAATTTGTGTGATGCACTATTCAGAGATGAAATGGTTCTTTTGACTTTTCCTCTGTTAACTGACCAAGGCTGCAAACCTCATTTTCAATTAGACACAGATGCTACTGTTTATGGACTGGATATTGATACAGGAATTAAAATTACTTAATAGGATGACAGCCTATTAAGAGTAAAAGGCTAACCTCTTATGGGAAAAATTACCTTATATTCTGCAAGTGCTTAATACTGTAGAATATGTTCACAACTACCTGTAGGAAAGAGGCTTCTGGTGGGAATGGACCAGCAGTGGTTCTTGAGATTCAGAACCAGAAGGACAACTTACTTCTACCACAGACTGGAATAACTGATGCTATGGTTTTGTAGTAACCCAAAAGCGTGGACTGAGGCTTAACATCGACTGCTGTTGATGTCTTGTCCAAATAACTTTAATGTGATTGCAAATGCCAGCCTGAACAAGTAAGGAGGAGCAAAGAATTGATTGTTCAGGGCAATGAACACATTTGGGGAAAGGTGATTTTTTTCCTCCTCTCCTGTATTTTTCAGAAGTGCAAATCCAGTGGAACAGTTGCCCCAGGGATTCCCAAGAAACTGAGTGATTCCCACAGAGAGAATCTGCTGCCAAGAGTACTGTGTCACTTGCAACAGCCATCCTGGAATCTAATCTGTCCCAGTGTGAGTGAAAACTCCTAAGCTTTTTTCACCTGAGTGAAAACTGCATTCACAGTGGAACAGCTCAGAGCTTGCCATCAAGTTCTGTATAAAAGATGAGAGGAAAGCAGAAGATTATAAACTTTATTAGCTGGCTCTAGATCTACTGAAAAAGAAGGATGCAGTGTAATGCCATAATTTAAAAACTGCTGGCAATTTGAGGTGTTGTAAAGTGGTATGATCTCATTTGCATGGGTTACAAATGGATGTAGAAGTTGCTAGGAACCATTGAGACACAGGAAAAGCCTCTCCTGAGCAGGATTTTGCTAAGCAGATATTTCTGATATTTTTAATAAGGACTAGTATTTATTATTTGCTTGAGAATTTTGCAGTAGTTCCCAAAATTATATAAAGATGACTCGGGAAGGCATTGTCAGGGCCCTGATTGTACTAGTAAGTCTTGATGTCCCTGACCAGCCCCCCCTGAGCCCTCTACCCACATTCCTTGAGAGACCAGGAGCTTTATTTAAGCTCAGCCCCAGCCTTTTATTCTCTTTTTAAGCTTTGCTGGAGAAGTTATGGGTTAGAGCTATGCTATGCAGCCAGATTTGAACCCATGCTCTGACTTCCTAGCTTGACCTGAACCTGTCTCATCATCACAATCTTGCCTGAAGACCTGGATTCTTCATTGGACATGGCCACCATCTCTGGATTTGTACCTACAGGTATCCTGAATCTCTGTGGGATGGAGCTTGGCCTATGAGGCACCTGCCTTGGTGGCCACAGAATTCCCCTTGGCCCGCCTTCCTTTAGGAAATAGCCCTGCCCAGCTTGCTTCCTCACAGATACAAAATAGAGCAGACTGTAGCAAAGAGGATTAATTAAATGTGAAATTTTGGGGTGGCTCATACACAGGTCAGAAAGAAGTTTTAAACTGAAAGTGTGCAGATTGTGAGACTATAGCAAATTATTAAATACCTACCATCTTGGTGCAATAACTTCTGATATGATAGTGGAGGAATTTGGAGTGGATGCTGGCAGTTCAGCTGACTTTCTTACCAACAAGAGGCAGAAATTAGCAGCTTTTGAAGCTGTAGGAGTTTAGGCTAGTGCTCCTCTCTCTTGTTTGATGGCTGAAGACTTTGGGAAATCTTCTACCTGGAGGTTTTTTGTGGAGTAGCAATTATTTAGGTCATTCATAAGCCCTTAATTCCAAAGGGAGAAAAAAACAAAACATCCTATGCTTGCTGGATATGTTTAAAAACAACCAGTGATAAATGGGGCTATCTGGTGAACTGGTGTTCTGAGCATGTAAGCCAGAAGTACTCCCCTACTCTTCGGTGTGGGTGCTGTGCTGAGACAAGACCCAGAGCACGAGTCCTTAATTCAAAGGAAACTTGGAGCTTCTCAGCTGGGGAGATCAGGACTGCAGGGTGTTCCAGAGGTGACTCTTTTTCAGTAGCAGCAGTGCCATTCCGCAGATAAAGGGGGGTTGTTAAAAGCATCTCAGGCCCTGTTTGATTTTACTGGATCTAAGATAGTTCCTAAGTTTCTGGCAAACTTTGGAGATGATCATGTCCTCCCCACAGAACACACCACAGATGGAACTGCTTGGAACTGGGAGTTTGAGTCCCTATCACTGCTTTGTGAAGTCAATGCTCATTTTATCTGTGATAATCACTGAGCAGCTGAATGGTTTGGGGAACTTCCAGTTCAGAAGAATTCCTGAAAATATCTCACTTAGATTTGATTTGGACTGGAATCAAGTCTGAAAAGCCCCCTCAAATTTCCATTGAACTGCAAATCTTGCTTTTGAGCCAAATTTGATTGGAAAACTTAAGCTGCCTAAACCTTGGATAGGGCCCTACATGAATCTGATGTGAATGCAAGTAGTGTCATTGGAGATAATTTGGGGTTCAGTCCTGGATATAAATTGTCATGTCCAAATGAGGCATTTCCAGGGTTAAGATTGTCCTTCTCCCTTTCTCATCCTAAAATTTGGGAGAGTACTTGTCAATCTCAAAATTGCAAAGGCCATTTCAGTAAGAAGCTGTCCCCCCTGCCCCCCTCATTAGGACACCACATATGGGGTGCCACAGCCACAAATTCCTGCTCATACACCTGACACTACTCAGGAGCCTTTAGTCATTTGTCCCTGCAAGCAGCCTGAAAGGAACCTGGGCATTGAGTGGAAAACTACAAAGACAGGTGCACTGAGCTACAATTTGGAGTAAAACACGAAAGCACCCTAATAGATAGGACACTATCCTATAGATACTATAGAGCTACACTATAGATAGCTGCTAAAAGTTATGTAATTTGTATTGAATCCTCTAGAAAGACTCTTTTATTTCCCTTTGAAGGTGACATATAGGTGTCAACCTTCTGTCTTAAGCTGCTGTGATGAGTAAGTGAAGTTAACAGATAGGGCTGTGAGTTTCTTGAATCAGATCCTAGCACCTCCATTATAATTCTAGTAAGCCATAGGAAGTTGTAAATCTTCTTCAATAAATACTGCAGTAGAAGTGATGGAGATTTCAATCCAAACAAAGTTATTTATCCAGAATCAAAGACACAAAGAGTCTTCTTTGAGTACCCTTCTGCTCAGGCCATCAGGGTGGCATCAGAGAAATAGCTGATCAACATGTTTCTCCTCCAACTGGAGCAATCTGCAATAGCCAAAGCTGTGAGTCAGCAGGTAAGAGGTGTTATAACACACATGTGTTACTTGCTAGAATAGTTTTGACAGTTTAGAAACTAGTTTCTTTAATTCACTGCATAGATCCAGTTTGTCATCTTGCTGTTTGAGAATGCACAGTAGGAAGAAAAAAAATGTTGGCACAGGGAGATGTGGATCCTTTCACACTAAAGTTAAGGAATAGGGACAAGCACAAAGGAAAATTCCACAGCAGAACTTTTTTGTTCACAGTGCCAAGAAAAAGCATGAAAGATGATACTATTAAGGTTGGAAAATAGGAATCTCATGCCACTGATGTTAGAACCTCGGAAATAATGTGTCAAAGATGTGGGAACATTTAGAATACAATCTTTTACTGTTTCAATGTCATCAACATGTTGTTCTCGCTATTTTCTGAGACAGAAGAATTTATTGAGTCAATTTGTCTTCAACATGTTAAATGTACTACGTGTAGGAGGGCAAGTTAACCTTATTTATATAGTATTACAAGGGAGAATGCTAACTCACTTTTGCACCCTTGAAAACCGTATTTCTTCTGACAGAAAATGCCATACATTCAACACTCAGGCAGGTGTGAGAATACTGTTTAAAAGAATGGCTTCAACAAAGAAGAAATATACTGGGGGGTAGCCCAACCTGTAGCGTTGAAGATAAACAGAAAAGTTTATTCAGCTCTTGTTACTTTGCTTAAACTGCGCTCAGACCAGGTACTCATCCATCTTCCCTACACAAATTATCTCTCAGAATGAGACCCTAAGATATCTTTTCTTGCTGACCTTGAAATATTGGTCCCCTTTCTGCTTCATGCATTGCTTCAATCTTGCTCCACTTTTTTTGCTTAATTTTGTGCTGCTCTTTGTGATTTACAGGAAGATATTTTTCTCTTTTTCTGCCTTGATGTTAACTTTGTTACCCCTTTCCTGCAGATGTTGGAAGAGCAAATGAAACTCAACCTTTTGCATTTTTCTTATCTTTAACCCTGGCCACTTCATATCTGCTATGTGATCCCAAGGGTCTCAGTTCTCCAGTCTGCTCCTTCTGACTGAGTTGGTTTCTTGTCACTGTCTGGTACAACCTGTGCAATACAACATCTCTCTCTGCTGCTGCACATACTCAAATCCAGCTGGAAGTTAGGCTACTTTGTGCTAATTCCACATCTTGGGGCAATATTCAAGAGGCTCCACCTCTCCGAGTTGCTTCTGACTGAGGTGCTCTTCCTGTAAGTGACATTCATAGTACTGAACTTCTGTGGCTGTTCTTTTCACGTCCCCTTTCCCACTTGGTAGCTGCCAAAACCCTTTGGTCTTTTCCCTGTTACTTTTCCTATATACCTGTTTCCTGTACACACACAACTGAGATTGTGACTGTATGTATTCCTGTACCTATGTTCACTGATATTTTCCTGCAATCTGTTTGAGATCAGCAGTTGTTTATTTGAAACTTCACCCTGAAAATATAATTTAAATATATGCTCTTTACATTTTAAACTTTTGCCCTTTTCATTTGTCCCTGCACAAATTTCCCTTCTCAAAGCACATCATTCCTCCAGTCTCATCTTTTTCAGCCCTTACTTTTTATGTTTTCTACGCAGCTTTGTATTTCCTCCACTTTCAATGGCTGTTGATCAAACCTCAACTTGTACATTTCTGCAGAGCAGTCATCTCATATAATTAAAATATCTAGCAGCCCTTTTACCCCCTAGCAAAGGTAGGTTTCGTAATATTTCTAGACCATTAATTAATCCTTAAATGCCTTCCTGTTTCTGAGAGGGATGCCATATGTTTGACTTTCCCCCCTTCAAGCAGAGGTGACATAGCTGCTTTTGCTAATCATGTGAAAGGTGATATCATATGCAGAAAGAGGATAACAGGCAGGCTGAAGCCAAACAAGTCTAAAGGGTTCACAACTTGAGAGGCATGGTCTGACACCTCTCTCCTTTTCCTCTCCACTCTGCCAAATATTTCTTCAAAACATGACTGGCTTCTTCTCTTGCTAAAATGGGGGTCTTTGCCATAATGTGTCTTATGTCATAGATACTACAATCTGTTCTCCTTTGGCTCTATAACAGCAACCTTCCTTATTCAAGCAAAGCCACTAGAAGCCACAGTCCTTGGATGTCAGTCTCAAAGCTCAGTCTCTCTTTCCCTCTCCAATTTAAATTGTTGTATCAGCTTTTCACACTGAGCAGAACGTCATCAGTTGCCTTTCAGCACTCAGTGCTTGTCTGGTGACATTTCTGTCAGCTTGAACCCAGCAAACACCCTGCTTCTACAAACTGGTACAGACCATCCTCCTTCCCTGCTCTCTTAAACCAAATCCATGTGCCTGGAATCTTGTGCTTGATGTTGTGCCTTGCAGCCTCACGTATCAGCTGCACTGCAATAATCTTCTCATTCTTCTGAATCTTGTCATTAATGATATTAAATGTCCAAAATAAACAGTCCAGCTCTTAAATATCAAAACCAGGCTTGTGCTTCACGGAGATGTACATCTCATTGTTCACTGTGGTGTCTCAAAGAAGAGCAATCTCTGACTGAAAATTTTGTAATGTTTGAAATGTTTGAATGCCTGCTCTTGCACACATGGATCCCTGACGACTAAAAATATCCTAATCTAAATAACCCTCTTTTCCTCAGCAGAGCTAATTGTAATGTTTCTGGTCACTTAATTCACTAATGCTTGAAAAATTTGGTTAGTCTGGAACCCTTGCTGTCTGGCAAATTCGTTAAAAACTGTTAATGACTTGTGGAGGTACTCTGGGAGAGATAGATGTGCATGTGCACACCGAGAATATGAATGCACAAATGAAAACCCTAGAAAGAAGCTTTTCATGTTTGTGGACACAATATTTACCTGTTTTATTGTTACACACTATGTTTATCTCCCCTCACTTACATACCTGATAACATTGCCTCACTTTCTACTACTTTTATTGGGTGTAATGCATTCTTATATCAGCACTCCCTTAAGTTTCCGTGGATTTGAGGTTACAGGTGGGATGAGATTTCCTTCTCCTCTCTTGTAGTTCAGATCATCACCCGCCAAAACAGGCCTGCAAAAATACCAGGTGTCTGTATCCTGTGAACATATAAAATAATTTATGTAAACTGCTTTCAAGGAACTCTGCAAGTTTGTGGGTTTGAGAATATTTTTACTTTTATTTTTCACCTACCTTTACAAGGTAGGTGAAAAAATAGTTCTGAACCAATGTGTATAGATGGAGAAGTTGGTTACTTCTCTCAGTTTCATTCCTTTTCTTGAAAGAACAAAGAGCTCTGATGGCAGAGATCACATCTATATCTGCACTTTGGACAGTGGCAAGCACTCAATACAGTCATTGGTACATGGGAAGGCCAATTCATAAATAGGAGTGCTTTAATAACATTTCTAAACTCAGAATTTGGGCACTCTGTTAAGGTCCTCCAGGGCTCACACAATGTGAATCCAATTGGTAATAATGTTGGGAGCTTTATAAAAGGAAGACTAAACAAAAATAAATTTTAAAAACCCCAAAAAATCATCAAAACTCTCACTTAAGACCTAAAATTTTGGTATTATTCAACCACAAAGCAAAATAGGGTGAGAAATACAACTGTAGCTGTTGAAATAGGTCTGGAAGAATCTCCACTTAGTTTAAGTGATGCAAATCCTTCAAAAGGCAAGAGATCAGTGTGCTAGAGCAGGGAAGATATGAGTTATTTCTCTAGAGTGGATGAAATGACTGTGATATAAAAATAACTTTTTTATATCTGATGGTGTTAGGGTTTTAGCTAAAGTGTACTTGCACTAAGAAAGCATGACTTGTAATGGGACACTGCAAAATGAGGTCTGTGCCCATACTGTAACCTTCACGTTTTTGGATTTTACTGTGAATGTAATGAATTGGAGATAGGTTTGTCTAAATATGAGCAACAACAAGTGAGGTACTTAAAATTCAGGGTAAAAGAAGAAAACAAGATGGAGTTGCAGTGTCCCTGTAAGCTCTGTGGAGCAGGCTCTGATTCTTTCTCAGCACTTGCACCATGCCCAGATTAATAGAAGGACCCTAATTATGGATCTGGAGCAAGAGAATAGAAGATAAATTAATCTTCAAGAGACCCAAATCACAAAGCAATGGCATCTGAGAGGAAAATGCCATCAAACATGCTAGAATTAAATCTACTGAGGGGATGCTTAGTCAGAAGATTTTATGAAGTTGGGTGCTTTGTCTAAAAAATTCCTATTACATTCTGCATGCATATTAGGCAATGATTTCCAGCTTCCTAAATTTGTTATTTGGTTTTTTTTTTTCCTAATTACTCTCCTTAATTTTGTTTCATTACTTCTCACAATGTTAAACCACATAAAAGAACATCTACAAAGTGAATTGCACTTATCATTATCCAAAATGAAAGTATAAAAAACCCCTAGACCTGTTAATTCTGCAGCTGCTGAGGTAAGGTCACCACAAAGGAAGATTCTTCGGTCTAGACTCAGTTCTACCAATAAGTGATTCTGGGTGCCATGCAGCTTTCACTGATGTTAATATTAAAACTCAGAGTTTAGTGACTTGTTTTGAGTCATGCAATCTTACACCTTGATTTACTTGGACAGAAAAGGAACTGAATGAAGAATAGAATAGAATACTTACCTTTTTTTTCCCTGAAAAAACAATTATAGGGGGGGATGAAAAAGAGGAATGAACAAACTACTGGGAAAGGGAAGAATATATCTGAACAGGAGAGAAATTGAGAGATTTGAGCTGCTACACAGAGGATTTCTAAGCAATGCTCAGATGCGCCCTTTGACTTAGTCTTGTACCTAAAGTCCCTGTGAGGTAAACCTGAGTTTATAGCTTTAATGCTTGGCTCTGGGGAGTTTGGTGGAGTCTCTGCTTTCCAGGAAAAGCCCTAACTAGACAGAAGATGATATTTTGGAATAGCTCTATCTTCAAATTCCCTTTCATATTTTTGCTTTTTCTCCAAAACTGTCCTAACCATTCAACTACACAATGCCAAATAATAACCTCACCTTCATTTAAACTACTTTCCTTATGAATCTGGCCACTTCTTTCCAAATCTTCATTCCTCAGAAATAAAACACTTCAGGTCAAACAAAATGTTTCCTTTCACTTGAAAAGGAATGTTTTTCCTTTCTTTAAAGCTAAAAGTGCAACTATGGGTCATACTGAAGCCAAATGTATATTAGATTCTGCTACCAAAATCATTTATTAGCACAACTCTATGGCAGGGTGTTTTTCATGGCAAATTAACTACTGTAGTGTGCCTTTGGACCTTTGGATGAAAGGGATTATAGAACTGGAAGAGATCATTAGGTCTATTTAATTTGTCTTTAGTAACATGATGGAGGAAATAACCAGTATATTAAACATATATGAAATATTTTTGGAATGCATAGTCTGTTGGAAAGGAATGAATAGTTCATGTTATTAGCTGAAAATGAAGTATATATAATCCACTGTGTGTGGTTGTCATCAAAGCCCTACTAGGAATGCAGGACTAAATGTGATATTTTTACCTTCTTTTTCTTTCCTGCTTTGTTTGTGGCTTTGGCAGAACTAAAAAAGACCTGGATAAAATGAGAGAGATTGTTTTTCATTTATCATGATTGCGTTTGAGGTGCTGTCTTCAGCATGAAGGCACAATAAGCTTTTCATTTATTATTTGCATTAGAGTAGGGCATGGAAGCCCAGGCTGATATCAAAACTCCTCCTCTAGGCACTCCGTGCTCATGGGGAGGAAGGGTCTCTGCATCTGAAGAGTTCATCATAAAACAGTTGTGGCAAATGATGAGGGGTGAACAGAGCCACAGAGGACGAGCCCTGTGTTCACCCCATACATGGAACATCATGCCAGTGCTTGGTTTCTGCCCTGCTGCCTCCCCTGATCCCTAATGAATGCACATCCTTATTGGAAGAGCGTGATACATGAGTCACTACAAAGTGCACACGTATGTACTTGCACTATTTTAACTTTGTTGTGACAGAAATTTAAAAATAAATATATTCCTTTCACCTCCCAAATCTGGCCTGGCAAGAACATTCATTTTTAAAAGCTGGCGGTAATGCCATACAAGATATTAATCAGCCTTCAATCCATACCCTTTGTAAGAGAAAATGGGATGGTACATGCCTAGTCTTATTTTATTGCAGTATTTTAACAACAGATGCAATGCTGCCTTTGTTATTATCCTTTATTCCTCAGACAGTGTTCCCCCTCCTAATTATTACTTGTCGTCCTCAGTAAGATTGAGAAATGGCATTTTTTTGAGCTCAGGTAAATATCAAAGCAATCTTACTTGTAATGACAGAGCTGCTTTCACTGGGGAGTGAAGCGTAATGAACTAAAAAAGGAATTTAATATGCTTTCCAAATTAAATAATGTATTAATTTCTGCTGAACAGTGGTCCCCAGCCCCCGTGAAAACAGCGTGTCTTGTATAAATACCTGCAAAGTTTGAGGGTGCTTTGGCAATCAGTAGCCAAGAAGCAAAAGGTAGATCAGGGCCATCTCCTTCAGATCAAAGTTGCCCATAATACCCATGGGTGGGCTTTGCCCAGGGTTCCCTGTGGGGACTCTGGGGACACTGGGCTGTGTCCTTTGTCTCTTCCTTGGTTTTTGTCCCTTCCACACTGGCAGTGGAGGGCATTACTGACCCCATTCCCACTCTGTGAGCCCCAGGTTTGCTGTCTTGCCATCCATCACAACATGCAGCATCTTCCTTTCTGGAATCAGGATTATACCTCCCCCTCAAAAATGGCCGGGTTTCAGCTTTTGTGATAGCAGAGAACTGTTGGAATATAGAAATTCTAAAGGTTTGAAAATCAGAGACATGTTAGAAAACAGGCGATTTCTCTTCAGTATTTCCTTTAGGCAGATACTCTTTTGTTTCAGATACGTGTTTATTTAAAAGGAATAGGGGAAGATAAGAAACTCATTCAGCTCAGTAGTTATAACCTCTTGGAGAATTCTTTAGGATTGTGCTGAAAAAATCCGTGCATTGAATGATTTTTTTTTCCCCTCGGCAACATTATTTTTTTTTCTCTCTGAAACATACATTTTATTTCAGAAAAGGAACAAAAAAAAATCCAAACTATTTTAGGTAGAATTTAGTGATTCCTCTCTGTAACATGCCTTAAGGTTATTAAAAGCAGCATTGCTGAGAGCAAGTGTGGGCACAGAAACCTGTATTCCACCACTCTCCACAGAATAACCATACTTAAGGCATTCCTATCTGGGCAGAGAGAAACAGACTCTCAAAAGTGTAAAGAAATAAAGGAACAGTCCCTGAAACTGAGAAATTTCCAGGCTATTGCTGATACAGTGGAACTCACAGAGCTGGCCAGATATTTGCTGTTTAAGAACCACTTTAAAAAAAAAATCTAATTTAGTTCATTAAACTCAAATCCATTTCATTTAAATCAATACTTAATGAGTGAAATCATCCTCTTCACTTCGAGGAAAAAAAGCAAGGATCTGCTTCACAGGCTTAACTTTTCCATTTCTCTGCATATTACTCCTATTATTTGAAAACAAGCCAGCCGTACTCAGAGATATCCCTTATTTTTTAGACCGAAGTGACAAAATACCTTTCTTTTCATTAAAAAATAAACAAGAAGCTGTTTCAATCAGAACTCAGAAACAGCTACTCATCATTATTTTTTGCAGTAGAAGATTAATTTCTCCTGCACCACGGCGACGACTCGGGGAGCGCTCACATTCACACCTTCTTCCTAATACATGGAATCAAGGTCAAAAATAAGAATTATACGTTAAAAAAACAAAACAAACAAAAAAAAAACTTATTTAACGCGAACTTTTCCCTTTTTTTATTCTTAACAGGCTCTTAAAAATATTTCGTTCGGAGAAGGATATTGGGAAGGCATTTCCCGTGAGGTACTGACCTTTCGTTTCCTTTTATGCTTTCTTTTTTTATTCGCTTTTCCCCCTCGCTTTTCCGCCGACCCGGCCCCATCCCGCGGCGGCTCCTGAGGCGGCCGGGCGGGGCGGTGGCGCCCCCTGGTGGCGAGCGGCGGGAGCGGCCGCGCCCGCTCGGCCTCACCGGGCCCGGGGCCTCCCCCTCAGGGAAAGGCCGCAAGAGGAGCCGGAGGAGCGTTCATCTGGATATTTGGGGTCGGGAAATTCTTCACCGAAAGGGTAGCAAAGTGTCGGGACAGGCTGCGCAGGGAAGGGTTTGATTTGCCGACCGTCACAGTGTTCGTGAAACTTGTAGGTGTGGTGCTTAAGTGTGGGGTAAAATTCGCAACGCAGGAGGTTTATGTCCACAAGGGAGACAGGAGTCCTGTAACTTTATCTGAACAAAGGGAGAGGCAGTGGGGTCCTTCAAATTGTTGGGGGATGCAGCCCTCTTTTTATCGTAATTTCCCAGACACATCACCCTCTTCCTTCCCCAGTTTGGCTGAGATACTTGGAAAGTACAGATTTCCCAAATCTGCTCTATGCCCCCCTCTAATATGCACCCCCTCCTTTTTAATCCTATTATAACAAAAAAACTATTCGTAATTCCATTGAGTCTTTGTTCTTTTTCTCTAAGTTCAGGAATTTTACTCAGCCTTGGCTAAGCAGCAGTCTGTGTCAATTAGCAACATTTTCTAGAACTGACAGTTTCTTCCATTACTTCCCTATGTACAAGCAGATTCCCATGGCTTGTTTGTAATACATTCATCTTATTTCATTAGGGACATGGTTTGGTGGTGGGGCTGTCAGTGTGCAGTTACTGGCTGGGCTCGATGACCCGGGAGATTTTTTCCAACCTTACTGATTCTGTGATCAGCCACCAGAAGATGATCAGAACTGCCGTGTTTCTCACAGCTCTGCTGTCCATCCTCTCCTGGCTTTGGCAGCCCTGCAGGGAGAACCTTGCTGAGCTGAATGCCCTGCCCCGTGCTTTCCTGAAGTTTCCTCCATGGGACTGTTGTGCTCATCCTGCTCCAAATCACCTGATTTCTCAAGTGCAAAAAAACTGGTGGGTCCTCAAGTAAATCGCCCATTAGGCAAAGCAAGAAACTGAGCTGTTTCCTTTCACTCCCAAAAGATATGAAAGGGGATAAGTGAACTGTATGACACACAGGCTACATCCTGAACATGTTTCTCCCCTTTTTTTTCAGGCTAACTGGAAAATCTGCCTGCTTCAGACATTTTCCCACAGATGCGTGGTCAGGTGTTTGCCTAAACTATGGGCTCTGTGTTCAGCTGGGGTCCAACAGATTTTCCTATATGGGAATAGGGCCTTGTGAGAAGAAGTCCTGTAGGAGCTTGTCCTGTTTCCAAAGAAAGGAAATATGTGGATCCTTTGTTTCAACTCCTCAGGTAACCATGTTGTAGCTGGGAGAGTGAAGGGCATGATGACGCTGCTCAGATCCTCAACCCTGGAAACCTTAAATATGCACTGAAGTATTTCTGCTGAAGACCACACTACACACATTTGTAGTTGTTCATCTCTACACTGTACCAAGTTCTCGATCCTTATGCCCCTTGTTTTTAATATTTAGGTGAAAATGCTAAGCAGAGTCTGACCCGAGGCTGAAGAAACATCTGTGTCCAGGCAGTGATAAGTAGGTAGGTGGGCAATTAACAAAAATTGCTCACTCAATCTATTGATGGGTGGCATCTTCCAGGTCATTCATTAATCACTGATGTGGCCTCAGAAGCGATGCATTAAAAGGTAAATATTTTATGGATTTTCTTTCTTTTTAAGGTTTTGAGGCAGTGTTGGAGGCTCTTCAGGAAAGAAGAAAGAAACAGGAACAGTTAGAACAATTCATTCGAAACAGTCATATTCTTTTATTTGACAAAGGGGGCAGAATTCCTGCTTTTGTAGAACTTTCCTGTTCTTTTTCCTTACCCACAGGTGAAAAAGGGCATAAACAACACCACCAAACCCCTTTTCCTCAAAAATTTGTATTTTTCCTTGGAAAAGGGAATTGCCTGCATTGTTTTACTTAAAAAGTGTTCCATCTATTTTTTTAATGGAGAATGGATGAGAAGTAAGTAAATGAGAAGGCTTCTTTCTTCTTACTTACATTGTCCTTTTTATTCCATGGAAGAAGATGGTTACAGAACATATCTTCCCACACACTCTTATTTTCAGTTCTGTGCCCTTTTCTTTGAGAAGAAGGGGTTTAGAGATCACAGAACTTAAATAAATCCCTCCAAAAATCTTTTTTTTTTTTTCAAATATTTCTTCCTGTGAGAAAGGCAGATGCAAGACAGCAAATAACAGAAGTGCTTTCTTTTAAAGGTGGTACTAGGAATTAAAGTAGTGCTTTCCTTAGGGTTACAAGATTTTTCCCTTTCTCTGAAGTGTCTGCTGGGGTTTTTTAAAGTTGTTTCACTACTTTAGTCAAAAATCTGAAAATTGAAATTTTCTCTCAGAGTTTCAACAGAGGCAGGAAAAAAAAAAGTGAGAAACTTGGCAGGAACAAAAATCCTGCCAACGAGCTTCCATAGTTGTACGAAGTGGGAAATGGAGCCATTGCTGGTGCTGCTGTTTCTTACTCAACTGACATCTGGTCTACATGAGAAAATTCACATTGGTATATAGGGTGTAAATCAGGTGAGATCCTGTGTCCTCCTTGCCCTTTCTGGAATTAGGAACTCAATGGGGCTGTGGTTTCTAGGTAAAGCCTGTGTTCCAGGACTGTCCAAATCAGAGACATGAGGCCATCTTAGACAGAACAAGGATATACCACCCTCACAGGAATGAAAAGGGGAGCAGGGAAAGGGAGAAGCAAATCAGGAATTAATATTTGCTCATCAGTGTGGTCAGAAATATGGCAGTTACAGATTGAGGCTCTTTGTGCCAAAGAAGCAATCTTATATTTTTAGGAGTTGATAATTTTTCAGCCTGTGGCAAAGTTTAATGCTAATAAAACAAAACTTTTGAAGATTAAGCTACTCCTGCAGGTGGATTGCTCAGATACCTCCTTAAGCAGCTTCCAAGCTCAGTGATGTCCTGCTCTGTGTTATTTCTCAATGGACTATGCATGCCCTGAAATGTTTAAAGCCATATGAGAAAGACGTGACAGAAAATGTCTGGGGGAATTATTGCTGGGAAAACCAAACCTTAATGATTTTACCTGCTGACAGATAGTATGTTGTGGCTTTCTGCAGTTTTGGTGGCTTCATTGAGATCTTTTGTAGAGCTCAAGTGTGAGGCAGTGATCTCACAGTCTGTGCTGGCCTGAGCCTGGGGAGCACACTGTCCACATTGTAGAGGACAAATAGCACAAACTCCCATTGAACCTGCATTCATGTGGACTCAGCTTATCATGATTCTTGGGAAAGTGCCCCAGAGGAGCTAAAACAGTCAGTGGAGTCTTGTCCTGCATATGCCCATGCTCATGCAGTTGTTATTAATCCTGTATAATTCCAAGCACATAAATCGAGAAGCTCTCCTGAGTTTCCCTTATAATCTCTAGAGGAATGTTTCTCCCACCCCTCCCCCTGAATGTAATTTAATTCTTAAGTAAGGAGCAGTGCATCTCCAGAGGATGGTTTAGCTCATTCAGGTGGCTCAGATGAGATGGAATCAGATCACCATCTCTTCTTTAATAGAAATGCCAGGATAGGCTCCACTGCACCTGAATCACATACCAGTGAGTGCTAGCTGCTGAAGAAATTTGGGAAGCAGAAATATGAGACAAGGAGCAACAAAGATCTGATCAGTCCTTTCGGTGCTGGAGAAGGGCAGGCAGGGCAGTGCTGACCCTGACATGACCTTATTCTGGCAGGCAGTGCTGCTGAGTCAGCACTGGCTCGTATCTCATCTAATGCTGGCCAAGGAGTGCGACTACTTCCCCATCTTCTCCCTGCGCAGTCCCCTGTGCTGCTCTCTCCAGGGCTTTCCTCCCTACAAGAGCCTTTTCCAGAATGCCTTGGTTTGCTACTGTCTTCTGTATTGTTTTCCTCCTTCAGTGAAGGGTCAGGGTTATTTATCCCCACACCTTTTCCTCGGCAGTGGCACAGAATAGAAGCGCACATTGTTGTGCTCCAAAGGGGTGAGGGAGACCCGAAGTGGAAGCTCCATTTACAGAGCAACTGAACCCACCAGCAGCACTTTCCTGCTTCCCTATCTGCACTAACTAGAGAGCAGGTTTGGGGCTGAAACAGGAGAAAATTAACTTTTTTTTCTTCTTGAGCTTAGTATAGGAGTAGTGGGGATGTGTAGCAGTGGTTGATTAATTGATCACTCAAAGCACAGCCTTGGCCACTAGTCCAGCAACAGTTACAGGCCTTGGGGCCTGTGCAGCTACCACAGCACCTTCATGGCCATCTCCCCACCCATGTCCTTCAACAGCATCTGTGTGTTTAGCTCCCATGCATTGTTAGTGATTTTAAACCCAGCAGATAATTAGAAATACTCTTGCAAATTGGTTTGAACTAAAAATGCTGTTGCACTCGATTCTGGTTTCAAAAGGAATTCTAGTTAAAGTATCCCAGCTTCCACAGGGAGGCAGCAGAATACCTGTCAATTTCTTTGCAACTTTAAAGTTGCTGATGCTTTTTTTTTCTTGTTTTAAAGAGCTCTTTGACCCAGTATATATATTGTTTGGATTAAGAGGTTTTAAGAATTTGAAGTTCAGATGAAAATTTTTTTTCTTGCCAAGACCAAGCTTGCCAAGATCAACATTCCCCTTATTTCCCTCTGTGCTGCCACCAAAATGATTTACAAGTTATGTAAGAGCCAATTTTGAAAGAAATATGCTTTTAATTAGAAACTAAAAATCAGGGTGACTCTTTTGAGACAGTGTAGTTGCATTCTGTCAGTATTTCCATTATTTTCAGGGATGTATCACCTCAGGAGAATAAAGCATTCTACTCCAGTGAAACTTGGAATTTTAGTACTCAATAGTAAAAATATAAAATAAGTAGAGAATAATACTATAAAGTACAGCATTTCCAAACCAGGCATTCAAATATCATGGAGCAGACATCCACCCTGCCCCCTGTTTATGTTATTGGCTTAAAAAATGTAAAGGTTTTAAAATAATACAAATAGGTTTTTTGTTTGTCTTGTGCCTTGTGAGATTTCATGGTCTCTATTTTCAAAATCTTTCTTTACAACCATAGAGGCTAAAAACATTTTGCTTTTTCCCTTTTCCTAAATGGAAGTTGAGATATTTTGCATAAAAATTCTGAAAAGCTGAACTTCGGAAAAAATTTCAAATATCAAAACTTGATATCTTCGCTAAATTCAGCTACACGTAACTTCTGAACTGCCTATATGCCTAGAGTAGCTCGCTGGGAAAGAGAGTCAGAAATGTTTTAAATCAGAATGGACAAGCCAGGAATATTTAAATTAGGTATTTGCTTCATTCATAAATGGCTGAATTTAAATGTACCCTTCAGAGAAAATATAGATTTTCACTTCAATTGGTTTTGGGGTTTTTCCCCAAATAAGCCTTCTCAGCTTCTTTACTCCATGTATTTGCAAAAATACTGCTCTCATGAGGAATCTCTTAATTGATCCAGGGTGGCAAATCCTATGTTCCTGGTGAGACTGGGGGTTTTAAACTATTCTCACAGGTTCACTGACTTTATATCTTTTTTAGCTATCTCCAGGAGACCAGATCTTGCTCACTTCATGGTCATTTCTTTGCAGCACAGTGCAGGATTTGGTTTGTTCAACCCCTGTCTACTTAGGAAAAAGGAAGAGGATTTCAACAGAAATTTCAAAATTCTGTTGAAATCAGAACTTTAGCAGAAAGCAGAAGCCTTAACAATTCTAGTGCATTTTTACCACATACAGATATTTACTTCATATCCTTTTTCACTGATTTACCCAAACAATGGGTTCCATTTTAAAAAAATCTGGTGAAACAGGTAACAGGTAGAGAGAGGTAGAGATAACTGCCCTGCAACAAACACATATAAGTCAGGGAAAGCAGCAAAGGGTGGCTTACAATCACAACCAAGGGACACTGTAAGCCTGTAACCTTGAGGTGGAAAGCTCCAGAACTCATTACCAGAGTTGTGAGCTGGGTAGCCCCTTTGGAACATGGTTATAGGTAGATGGGTGATACAATTTGAATAACTGGTAGTGTCAGGCTCTGCTGAGGCACTGGGTTCCTTCTCCAGCTCTAACATTGCTCTCTCTGCTTTGCAGGTGCTTCATTCCCAGTGTAAGTTGCTACCCTGAGCCAAAGGGCAGGGTTAGATGGCCCAGGGGGAGATGGATGGTGTGGCATTAGGGAAGAGCCAAAGCAGAGCTCCAGCTCCATGGTCAGTGATAAACATGAACTGAAAGACTGGGCACAGCCTAGCAGTAGTTAGGATAACACCCCAGAACACACTTAACTTCCACAGCAACAACTGGAAAAGCCACCAAACTGTCAGTCCTGGTCCATCACCCTGGGAGTGCCTTAGGTCCCAGACCCTGGTGGGGCCTGTCCAGTTTCCCAGGGAGAGAGGACAATCTTCAGCCTCTGCCTAGAGGCATTGATGGGACTTTGATACTGTGATCTAAGTGGAAGAACAGCTGCTGCGCATGGCAGTTGTGAGTCTTTCTGAGCCTTTGGTTCCTCCTCAGTGTAACTGATGATCTCTATCTTGCAGGATTGCTGGGAGGGTGAATGCATTAGTCACTGTTCCGGTGAGCTACAGGGATGGCTGTTGTCAGGTAATTCATTAACAGTCTTTCCTTCTTTGCTGCTTTTTTCTCTCATGTTTGGAATTGGTATCATTGTGTCCTCCTGGTATTCACAATTATATTAAAAATAATCATCATATGGTTAAAGGGCAAATGTACATCAGAGCCGGAATTCAGGTAGGGCCACAGAAACATAGGACCACTGTGTTTCAACAGTAATGGGGAGCCAAGAACCTGACAACAGGGCATCAATGAAGGCTTTTGTGATGTTTTCTGTCAAATACATTCAAAGGCTCTGATTCAGGCTCAAGAAATTAATCTGCCTTTAAAATTAGCTGATCTATTTTTCGCATCATAGCTGCAGTGTTTCTGTTCTCTGCCCTCCCTTTCACTTCATATGTAACCACATTTTAGTGGTAGATGAAGTGATTCCTATATATAGCATGTAAAACACTTTGTGATTCTTTCAGGGAATAAGTCCCAGATATATCAGATATTTATTTAGCCCAGTACTTTTTAGTAGGATCACAGTCAGGAGCACAGCCTTGGAGCACTTTCTGGCTTCAAACTCAAAGCTGAACTTACTGAATATGACTTGACCAGAATGTTTGAACAGTAGACATGCTGAGAAAAAAAACCAAATTTTGTCTGCATCTTTGTTGTAGCAATGAGCTCCTCACCTTGGATTAATTGCAGTTTCCAAGGAAGCTGACAGTTCTGCCCATTTCCATAGGAAAGGAAATACCAAAGAGTACACTCAAAGGAGGCCCTTTCCAGGAATTTAGGATTTGCTATACCTATCAGGTCAGATATCCTGTTCCTAGCAGCTGTCAGGACATGGTGCTTCAAAGGAAGTTGGATAAGTTTACGTAGCCAAAGCATGACTAACTAAAGATGGAGAGAACTGAGGTAAGCATCTCTCTGTGGTGCAGGACTCAGCTTTCTGTCTGTAGGAGATCTGATTACCCCTGGCTTAGTAAATTGTATAGCTGTAATGTTAGTAGCAATCATACTCAGACCTCTACAGTTTTGCCAGGTCATTACATTGTCCCTTTCAGTTACCTTTTCAGCATCTGCTACGTTCTCCAAAGGTTTTACAACCAAAATAGGGTACAGCTCAATGAGGAGACACCACATGATTTTTTTGTGCCCGGTTATGTGATTATTCTGCTATGTATTTTTTGCTGGGTCCTGATTTTTGAAACAGATGGAAAGTGGGCAGAGAGCTGAAAGCCTGAAGACCACTCAGCTTCAGCTGCTTTCCTGCCCACCAAATTACAAGGTCAGGCCTTCCTTAACACTTGTGAAAAGTGCCATATGCTAAAGATACCACCAGTCCTTTCAAGTGTCTATTGACTTCAGAGGCCAGATATCTTAAATTACCCTTTGCCAAGCGTGTTACTGAGGCTTCACACCACCAAGTATTTTATTCCATGTATTCTTTCAATGTGCCTCATCTTTTGAAAGCTTAGAGTGTTAGCTAAATTTGTCATCCAGAGCAAATGGACCTAAGGTTTTCTAAACTATCTGAAAATTAAGAATTTGGTTACTTCTCATCTGCCTTCCCCTCCTCCTTGGAAATCATAAGCCATGTGGTGTTGTGCCCCTAGTGCTGCTCCCTTGCTTCTAGGAATGGGTTGACTTGAAAGTAGGTTGATAATTTAGTCACACTTATATTTAATTATCTCTACAGAAAAAGGACCCTTGAAAATGTTGAATAGGCAAATAAAACAGAGAAACAATAACTTATTCCATACCTTCCTCAACTTGTATATGTTTTTTTCTGAAGTATTAGGTACAATAGAAGGACAATATTTATTTTATATTTTGTTGTGGAAAGGTAGGAAATTAAAGAGGTTCTATTATTCCAAATAATTTCATTTTGAAACAGAACATTTCTTTTCTAAATCTCTTGAGATATAATACATATCCTCTAGCACAGGAAAATCAATAGATAAAAAGGTTCCAGTTCAGTTTCCCCTGGATGTGATCAAGTACATTCAAATATTGAATGATAAATAGGCTAATTTACACATCTGCCAAACTGGCATTAGCATTTTACTAACTCCCTGCAGTGTCATGAGGTTTAATTAATGGTTGTAAAGCACTCCTCTGAATGAAAGGTATGACTTTTTACATTTGAGATTATGTAGATCCATAAGTTTCTGCTGTATTTGTAACAGCTGTCTAAAAGACTAATGGCTTTGCAGATTTACTGCTGTGCTCTGCTGCTTTCTGCTAGCCTGCACTTTTTGCAAGTTTGGTACTGGTAGTAACTTTTAGAGATTAAGACCAATCCTAAATTTGTTTTTAGCCTAAAGACAACTCTTAATTGTTCAAGACAATTTCCTTGCATTCTAATACCTGTAACTTGCACTGTGTCAAATTAATACAAAGTGTACCACATTATTCACAAGAATGGTGGTTTTCAAGGAGATGTGGAAAAAATGTCAATTTATGCAGCCTCAATGAGATAACCCAGTGAAGAAATGACACCTTGTCTGGCTGCAGCATCACTACGTTGGCTGCAGGAGCAAGGTGACGTGCACTGACATCTCTACAGATAGATTTAAAAAGAAGATGGGTAAAGGGGCAGTTTAAAATATTTGCGCAGTTCTTATCTGAAGGCTCTCTCTCAATTTCTGCTTTTAGCTCAATGTGGTCTTGCACGTTACCCCCTCGAGACTGCCCAGGGTATTCCAGCGAGATCACCAGTCCTATCTAAAGGTCACGATGGGACCATCTTACTGAGGGACAAAGGACTTTTTTCTACTCTATCAGTGTGTCTCCTGATAATTTGGTGTAACTGCCCTTTTTGGGTGGTGGGAAAGAAAGAGATGAGAGTGAATGCATGGCCTTAACTTGAGCAGCAAAAATCTGCAGCCTGATCACATACTCAGTGATTTTGGCCTTTGCCTTTTGGAGTGCTCCACATCACTCAGTACTGTTGACTTGGTCCAAAAAACATACCAGTTTTTTCTATCATTGGTTTGAAAACTAAAGAGAGAGAAATAGAGCGTGGTTGCCTTGGTCACCCTGAAGGTGTCCAATCCCCAGCTCTCATGGAGCTGTTGTCTCCTGTCTGAAACCAGGAAGACTCCCCAGCTCTGCAGCTGAGCCCCAAATAATCCACTGCAATGCTCCATGCCTTATGCCATATGGATGGTCTCCTGAGGCTGACACAGCTGCCAGATCTTGACAGAGTAACAACCCGGTAGGCTTTTTTAGTATCATCCCATAATTTTATCAGATATATCAATATTAGATACAGATCAAGGCAGGGTATCCTGGGCCTATGCAACTAACAAGTGAATTATTTTACTTACAGAAGGATGTGGCTTTTGGCCACATCAAGTAGAATGATTAACCCAAAGTGGCATTATGCATTCTTTATTGTTATATTGATCCTAAATATTGGGGATTGCCAACAACAGCCATCACTGCTTTAATTATTTTTATTTGTACTGGCAGTGTAAAGACCAGGACTATAGAAGCACATATGTGTAAATGTTTGGGTTTTTTCCTTGCCTTTCCTTAGGATAACCAATTTAGATTCAATTGTTTTGAGAACCCAGCAATTCTCTGGCATGTATAACCAGAAATAATCCTGAATCAATCCAGACATGTATTTTGATAATTTGTTTACTGCCTTTCTAAGACAAGCACCGTGTTTGAGATGCGCTCTTTTTAACCAGCACCTCTTGTCTGGAGAACTAGAAAGCAGCCCAGCAAATAATTACCACCTCTGCATCAGTTTTGGAGCAGGAAGCAATGCTGTACTAGTGCTAGTGAAGGACTAAAAAATATAGAAAGGAGCTTTAATTACTGAGCAATTACTCACCTCACAGCAGGTCAGCAACAAACTTCAATCACTGTCATTCTATTACTCTGTTTTAAATTGTTTCATTTTCCTGTGAGAATTATGACAAAAAACACTATACAAACCTTATGTGAGCTACATGTGACTGCAAAAAACATTTCAAAAGATGAAAATCTCATTATTGGTGATTTTAACACAAGTTTCCTTAACGGTAGTTAGTGATGCCTCTATGGAGTGCGTGGATACAAGTTGAAATTAAAAACAGTATGTGGGAGTATGTAAGAAGGAAAAATACAGGACAAACAAATAAAAGTGTCACTGCTCTTGTACATGGAAAAACATGTCTAAGAGGCTGCAATTTCTGTAAGTAGGGAGAAGTTGCTCCTGAAGGATGGGCTTTTGCTCCTGCTAACAAGACAGTACTGCTGGAGATTTTTGTCAGACTCCTTCCATTGACAGAAGTATTCCCAGGGATAGAAAGCATGAGATCTTGGTAAGCACTCAGTGAATCATCTATTTTCTTTGCAGAGAAGCAGCTAGAAGCCGGTAGGAATGGGATATTCTAGTGGATAGCCCTCCTCTGTTTTGGGTACTTCCCAAGAGCCCTGCGGGCTATTGGTAGAGAGGTGTGGTGGGTTGACCCAGATGCCCACCAAAGCTGCTCTATCACCAATCTATACCAATCAGATCAGAGCAGGATAATGAGAAATAAAACCAAATCTTAAAACCCCTTCCTCCACCCTTCCCTTCTTCCTGGTCTTAATTTTATTCACAAATTTTCTACCTCTTTCCCTGCAGTAGTGCAGGAGAACCAGGAATGGTGATTTGGTCTCACATTGTTTCTGCTGCTTTTTCTTCCTCGGGGGAAGGGGTCCTCACACTCTCTCCCTGCTCCGTTGTGGGGTTCCTCCCACAGGAGACAGTATTCCAACAACTTCTCTGACCTGAGTCCTTCCCTCAGGCTGCAGTTCTTCACAAACTGCTCCAGAGTGGGTCTCTTCCGCAGGGTCGGTCCTTCAGGAACAGCCTGCTCCAGCATGGGTCCCACAAAGGGTCACAAGTCCTGCCAGCAAACCTGCCCCATCCTGGGATCCTCTCTCCACAGATTCTGCTAGGACCCTGCTCCAGCACAGGCTTCCCTTGGAGTCACAGCTTCCTTCAGACATCCCCCTGCTCTGGTGTGGGCTCCTCCAGGGGCTGCAGGTGGATCTCTGCACCCTCCTGCCCTGCAGGGGCTCAGCTGCCTCTCTGTGGGCTGCACCACAGGGTCTCAGGGGAATCCCAGCTCTGGAGCCTGGAGCAGCTGCTACCCCTCCTTCTGCCCTGCCCTGGGTGTCTGCAGAGCTGTTCCTCTCATGTGTTCTCACCCCACTCTTCTCTGTACCAAATTACAGCTGTGCAAGAACTTTCTTTTGTTCTTAAATCCATTATCCCCTAGGCATCACCACCTTCTCTGCTGGGCTTGAACTTGACCAGGGGCAGGTCTGTCCTGGAGCCTGGGCTGGCATTGGCTCTGCTTGACACGGGGGAGGCTTCTGGGAGGCTTCCCACAAAAGCCACCCTTGTAGCCCTCCCTTCACTGCCAAAACCTGGGTACACAAACCAAAATCAGGAAGGGACAAGTGCTGCAGCCATGCAGTGTCCTGTATCACCTCCCCAGGAGAGAGCTGAGATGCAGCCTTGTTGGCCTGGGTCAGACTTGTGCAAATAATCTATTTGTACAACTGAGTTGGAGAAGAATGGAAGAGGGAAAATAACTGTAGACATTTTAAAGCAGAGAATGAAAGATTGACTTAATAAACAGAATTGTGCCAAAATACTGTAATATATCCGGAGAGTCTCTATGCCTCCTTTGTGTTACCACCCACAAAGTTTGTTTGTAGCTGTGTGGCACAATCTGCAGACCAATTGAAGGATGTGTCATGCCACTGAAATCTGTTGTTTCATGACTTGAAATTGCATCTTTTGTTTGACATTAGACCACATTTGTAGTTCCTGAATTATCTTCTGTTGACATTTTAAGAACTGGATACTGTTTCTAAGTAAAAGTGAATCCATCCATCCTCTGTCAGGAGCACTTCACTTTTAGGCAAATAAAATAGCATTGTTCCTTGTCATCTTTGTATTTTAATCAATTATTCTTTAGTCTTTATTCAGTATATTCCTTTTACCTGAAATGCCACACAGCCTTGATGCTACACTTTGCATGTTCAATAATTTCTTAAGTAATCTTGATTTGCCTTTCAATTTCACCAATGAAGTAAGAGACCAGTTTGCAGGCAAATGGCCTGGGAAACAAATGCAAGAGAATTATATCACACAAAACCAGTCCAGTTCTGTGCAGTCCCTGTTTTGCACAACACTATCTGGCTGTATCAGGATGCAGCTCATGGACAAGCTGCAGTGCACTGACAGCCTGTGTTCCTTGAGTAGGTGAGAGGGGAGTGTCCCACTTGGCTTTGTGCTTGTGTTAGATGCTGAGCCCTTGAGGTTTATTGGCTGTGGACCTTTCCCACTGTTTGTGAAATTTTGGCAGGCAGTGACTGTTGAACAAGATCTGTCGCTGCCTTTCAGTGTCCAGTCAGAGGATGCTTTCCATCAGCCCCAGCATGAGGTTGGGTTATCCCCATTGGTCCAGGGAGACAAATAAGGTCATAAATAGTGGTTTGATGGTTTAGTACTGGGTTATGGCTCAGCCACTGCATAGAGAGCTGCAGTGTGTGCTCAGTGACATGCACCCACAGGCCATCTGCTTCTGTGCTGATGTGATTTATAAGTTAGCTAACAAGCCTCCATTATGGATAGAGGTGTCACAATGTGTCCATAGTTGTCCATCTGAAAAAAAAAAACAAAACAAAAAACGGAAACCAACAAAACCCACTGTGAATTGAAGTATTTTGTTGTGGTTTCATGGAGCAGAGAGCTAAACGTCACACAGCTGTTCCCTCTTTCCCCTGCACTGGGATGGGGGAGAAAATCAGGAAAAAGGTAAACTCATAGGCTGCCATAAAGACACATTAATAGGACAGAAAAGGAAGGGAAAATAATAATGAAGAGAACATGCAACACAAGTGATGCACAGCATGACTGCTCACTACATGCTGACTGATGCCCAGCCAATCTCTGAGAAGCAGGTTCCTACATTCCAGCCAACTCCCCCAGTTTTATTATTCAGCTTGAGGTCATATGGTCTAGAATATTCCTTTGGCCAGTTGGGGTCTTGTGCAACCCTGGCCTTGCTTCCTGGCAGGGCAGGAGAAGCTGAAAAATCCTTGACTTAGTGTAAGCCCTGCTCATCAATATCAGTGTGTTATCAACACTATTCTCATCCTAAATTCAAAAACATAGCACTGTACCAGCGACTAAGAAGAAAATTGTCTACCCCAGCCAAAACCAGAACGTTTTTTAAGTGTGCTTTTGATATGGTACAAAGTACAGTAGGAGCCCATGGCAGAGTCTCTTGAGAGGCAGAGTCCAGACCAGTCTCTGCATTCAAATGTCACTAGTCAATTCTCATGCCCCATTTAGGTTAAAATATTTCATGTTCTTGGTTTTGAGACAAAAAGTTTAGACACACACTTAATGTCTCATTCAATAATGTGTTAGTGAGTTAATTATACCGAGTGAGCAATTTTATTTTACTGGCACCAAATTTTCAGCAAATGTCAAGCAAGCTGCAAATGAGGCAATTCCAGACTGGGCTTTTATTGAATTAAATGGATTATTTCCTTGGTGCCTTCAAAGTCTTCAAATATGTCTGGAATCTCTTGCCCATTTCTCTGAGTCTGCCGAAGCCAGATTATTAAAATGGCCCATTTTCCATAATATCGTCCTGGGTTTTTCTCATCACTCCCCTGATTATTATAAATTGCATGGTATGATATTTCAGAAGATTAATATTCCGTCTGCTCTGCACACTGCCAGAGGATCAAAACATTTGGCTGCTTCAAGTCAGACTTAATCTGCATGATATGCTAACCCCTGTAAACACCCGAGTTGTTCATGGTGGGCTGGTCTACATGGGTGGTTTACACTGGTGGAAAGCTGACTATCCATATTCAGGGATCTGTGCCACACATCATTGACAAAATGCTCTTACTTTTGTTGAGAGCTTTTAATTCTGTTGAGACTAGTAGCACTGTGGCAGTGGAATAAATACTGTTGAGAATCAAGTTAATTTTGTCTGTGCTACCATGTTTTGTTAGCTGTCCAGTTATGTTCATGTATTTCTTTGTGTCTAGTCCTGTCCATCTGCCTGAAGATTTCCACTTCTGGCCATCTGCTGCAGCACGCTGGTAAATGAGAAAAAGGACCTATTCCTCACTGAAGGGGAGCTAGCGTTAGTCCAAAGCTTTTTGGGACACCTACCCACAAGCCTGAATACATGAAGAAAATAAAATAAATCCCGGCAGTAATAGATAGCAGCCAGCAGTTTGTTTTGATATGGCTTCTGTTTTTCAGTGTTCTATCTCAACAGCACAGTCTGTACCACCCTGTTCACAAGCTCTTCAGCTCTAGAGACTAAGAGGAAATAATGTTGGCTCAATAGTGAGCCAGTAGTGAATAAGTATTACATGGCAATTTATACTCTTTGTCTGTGACAAAGATGAGCTTCAACTCACAGAGGAACACACTTCTGGTAATTTTTTAACACTCAGAACTAATCTGGATTGTAAAAACTCAAACATAGTCATGACAAAACAGTGTTGTTCACTTAGACCAATGGCTTGTGGTTCTTCCTCAGTATTTTTCTACTGATAGCCTTTGCTGACCAGCTCTGCTCCAACTACTTCTGGTCACCATTGATGTCCGAAGCAAAAGGAAAGCATTCTGTGAAATGCAGCATTGTGTTTTTGTGATGCTTATTTGTACATCTCTGCATCTCTCACTGAACAGGGTCAGCATGCTAAATTCATAACTTGGTGCAACCCCACTGTAATACCATAAATGAGGAATTAATTTGGTATGTTCTAAGTGGTTACTGGAATCACGATGTGTAGGTTGTTTAATCTTTTGTTTATCCTGCCCTGAAAATAAATTATCCCCAGCTTGAGAACTTTTACTTGCTAATTTGGACTCCTTTAGAAGTTATTTCCCAACTCTTCTTTGGTCCCCACTGTTTTTTGGTCCCCAATTAAACTGCTAAAAACCATTGAAACTATGTGTGAGCAAAAACATATTATCTTATTTTTGTGTTGTTGAAGCAACCAAAAACTGCCCTGCTGGGTTTCATACAAATATTCATTCTTCTCTGTGGCCAGGATTCAGAGTCTGAAACCTCCCAAACCATCACAGAAATTTCTCTTTTGAGAAATTGAGTCTAACAAGGCTTTGAGAACCCTCATCTGGTATTGAACTTCTAATTCAATTGGGGTGGAAATAAAACAGAGGTAAAGAACACAGGTTTCTTAACATAGAAATTGTATTTCTAAAGGACTTGGCTGTATAAGCCTTTGGAAACGAGTCCACAGTTCCATTAATCCAGATCCACCACTTCCATATATCTGAAATTTTATCATTATTTTGGGAGTCTTCCCCCTACATCTTGTGTCTTGCAAGAAAGTCACTGTATGTAGCCACCACTGACCACTCTGCAGCAATGACTGCTCCAGTGCAATCCTCATCTCTCTTCCGTGTTCTCCACTGAGTTCCTGTTCCTGGAGCCATCAGGCTGCAGTTGTGGTGTCTTGCACAGGAGATGTCCTGGTGCATAGTGAAGGGTCAGGAGCTGATGTCCCCAGCACACATCCCTGGGGGTTTCATTTTCACTTTTTTTTTTCCCCAAGTAATTTTACTTGGCTGAACATCTTACTGTACTATGGAATGTGGACCTTAACCTCTTCACTGCCCTACTTCTCCCTTGTTTTTTGGAAATTTTGAATTAGAAAGCTGTGATAAAATAATAAATAATCTCTTGGGGAAACTGAGGAGCCAATTTAGAACAGCACAATACCCAGTGTGTGTGTGCAGATCACTCTGCCTAAGTGCCAAGGGACACTTTGCAGTGTGTGCTTATCAGGGTAAGCAGGTGCGTTTATCAGGGTAAGCATGGACCCTAACTAAGGATTATTAGTGGAACTTAATTGTAAAAGTCACTCTGAAAAAGGTCCTGGATATTCCAATTGAATGAAGCTGGATATTTTTTAAGGTATAATGGTGTGAATTATTCTTTATGCCAGTGCCAAGCGTTGTTATTAGGCTCTTGAAGATGAAACCCTCTGTTTTTTGAGTGTCCAAACACAGTGAGAGTACAAAGTGCAAATTGTCCCAGTAATTGTAATTGTTCTCCAGAACCCAACTTGCTACCAGATATTTAAACAGTCAAGAAAGGGACAGCCCTGAGAGAGTCCCACTGAAAGATGCTCTATCCAGTGGAAACAAAGACAAAATATGGTCATAATGAAAACTACCCTTTCTAGTAGAGAGAAGTATTACAAGTGGAGTGAAAGTATCCATACTAGCTTCTACACTATTCTTTCTAAAATGGACTGTGAGGTTCTTCTAACCCAATTTGTTCAGCAGCAGCCGTTAGCTTGACACAAATGGAGAGAAACAACACATTCTGAAAAGTAATCAGTTTTGAAATTTGAATACATGCTAGTGTCTTTCTTAACTTTCACAGAATAGCATCTTTTATCTGAAGAGTTCAAAGCATTCCTCAAATAATTTATTACATCTCACCACCTCCTCTCTGAGGCTTTTAAATATTATTTTCCTCATTGCAGAAGATGGAAAAATGGAGAAATCAGAAAAATTAAGTTACTTTCCTAAGACCACACAGTGAGTCAGAATCAGAGTGAAGAGTACAAGTCTGAAATGATAACTTCAGCTCTGCCATTCAAATACTGGATTATAGTTTGTCTGCAACATTCCCTACAGGGAGAGGTAATAACTTTCGAAAGAACTGCTGTAATTCAACTTGCAAGTTACTGGGACAGATGTGTTAATTACTGGATGAAATTCTGTCACCTAGCTGTTCAAAGGGTCAGACTAGATGGTCAGAAAGGTTTTGTCTAGTCTTAAAATAGAAGAGTCATTGCCACCATACAAATCTATTTGCCCTTTCTCTCCTTCCAACAAAAATCAGCAATTAGTCGTGTTGAAAAGCTTGCTATGAAACTGCATTTTTCAAATCCGAGGCATATTATGCCAGAGGTTAGCAAAAATAGCTTCAGAAATCCTGAAAAATTGACAGATTGAATCTATCAAATCCATTTTTAATTTTATTTTGACAAAAATTCACACTGGGGCTGACAGCTCCCTGTAAAAACAACGTTGCTGACTGCAGTTTGAAACACACATGCTATAAAACCTTGGGAACAGGATTTATAATAGGAATCTGGCAGTCTCCTAACTCTACCAGTATTATCACCATGTGTGACAATAATATATTAGGACCATACTTCAGAGCTCCTTCATTAGATTCTGACATATGGAGGAGAAAAGAGACCCTGAAAACTAGGGAGGACATAGAGTGCAGTCTCAGCTGTGCATATTTATCATTTAAATCAAGTGAAGGCTATTTATTGACTTATTGATTCTAATTCAAAATGAGAACTTAATTAAAAGTTTAGTTCATTACCACACAATTACATGGCCCTCAAGACATTTCCAGGATAGTAAAGTGCACATTTAATCATGTGGTATATTGGATCTTCAGTTGTTATAAATCAGACATTAGTGGTGCCATGCTAATTCACGCCATCTGGGGACAGGGCCTATTAGTTTTCTATGCAGGAGACATTTGTTATTGTTTTAAATAAGGGAATTACAGTTTCACGTTGCCCTTTGCTGAGCAATAGTGTTAACTTCCAACTGGAAGACAAAGCAGTGAAGAGAAATTTGTCCTAGTAGTCATATATACCACATACATATACCAGTTTCTGCTCAAGCAGCATGAAGGACTGTCTGCCAAAATTATAACACCAAGCCCCAGAGAAACTGTTCTGCATTGGAAACAGACTTTGGTGACTCTGCTAAGAGAGATTCTGCCAGAGAACAAACTTTTTTGCCAATTTCTCCATAGAAGCACAGCACTCTTGTGTCCACTTGCAGCCAGCACCTCTATCAATGTGCTGGGCCAGCTCTGACATGCCTTTTGGTTCTCAGCCTCACAGGGCTGCACCTACACCTCACAGTTTGTACTGCTTCCCCTCTATAGAGCCAGTGGAAGAGTTTGGTTAGGTAAATTTGCCTTCTGAGATTCTTTGAATGCAGCAAATTTAGGATTTGTCCTTGCAAAGGATGAGAATCCTGTCTCTATTTGTATTCACCTAATGCAGCATTCCAGGGCTTTAATCTTAAGGATTTTTGTGTCTTTCTGTATTTTTGATCATTTTTACATATTTACAAATAGCCAGAACTGACAGTCTGGAAGTCAAATTGTGACAGACTTTCACGTGCAGGTATGAGCTGTATTAAGCTATAGGGCATTTGAGGGCAAGTTAAGCTGTTAATGAAGAATTATTGTGTATCTTCAGTGACTAAATTTCATTCTCTAAAAGACAAACTCCAAAAAAACCTACAGATTGATACTATGCAGTGTGATCCACAATATGGCTTTGAAACTTTCACTTTGCCTGGCATCTTTATTCTGCTAATGCTTTCCACCTCTGAGCCTTGTAAAAAGAATTTGGGCAGACAGTTTCTACATATTCTCATATTTTGGACTTTCAGCATAGGACTTTCAGCAGTACTGTGGATTGGGCTAATGTCAAGGAACACAAATTTTACTGTACTTCTGACCTAAGGGACTAAAAGATTTTTCAGATTTTTCAGGTGGTATGTGCTGTCTTTCAACACATTGGCCAGACACTAGCAAGGAAGCGGGACTAGAAAGAGTTTTCAGTCAATTTTTGGCTCCCATCTCCTAGGTTGTTATTCACACTTAAAAAAAAGTGCAGCTGGCAAGGCAGGTGTGAGTTGACTGAGCAAAAAGCACAAACTATACCTGTCCAATCTGAAGCAAAGGAAGGGCAAAGGGAAGGGAGCACAGAAAGGAACCAGACACAGCCAAGAAGCTGCATTCAGGCATTTGTCAGCCAGCAGAGATGCAGGCTGTGCTGCAGGAAGCACAGTGATTATCCACCACAGGTACATGTGCTCATGTGACTGCTGTGGTGGTGGCAACAGAGCCAGAGAAGCCTTAAGTGACAGAGCTTTTGAAAACCCCATAGCCCAAGGAGTATCTATAAGGAATTGACTGGAGGAGCAGGCATTTTAATAGCTGCTTATTAGGTGCACCTGCTACACTCAGTGTTCAACCCAACAGTATTTTCAAGCTATTGATTGAGCACGTCCCAGTGCTGCTGAGGAGCTGTTTTTACATAATGCCGGATATTGTGTGTGACTGCTCTTCTCTGTTGCCTCAGATGTTTCTGTAAAAAGGAGACACAGACTAAGATGGCCCCTGCTATGTTTGGTTGCAATATCTCCAGCTGGCAAGAACCCATGTTTTACCCATTACAATTAGAGCAATGGTTTGTGCCTTTCTAGTGCTTGCAGCTCTCAGCCATCACACTGAGTCTGTAGCAATAGCTGCATGAGACATTCTGCTCTCTCAGGTCCCATTTACTGTTTCACTAATTGTCTTTTTTTTCCCTGCTTATGGTTTCTCCTAGGCTTCATTTTGGTAGGTTGAGATGGCACAATGTGTTTATGTGTGGCCAGTAAATATTACTGGAAGGGACAGAGGTGTGAGTAACGATAAACGAGTTTGTCATGCAGCCATGCTCTGTGCCATAGCTTGTAGACCAGAGTCAGTTTTCATTTTGCAGAACTTTTTTGGCATCTGAGAGAGAATTTTCCTGACACCTTATGAATCCTACTGAAGTCTGAAACTGAGTATTCAGGGCTAGCAGAGCTAAAACTGCCATCAGTGTTAACAGAGCAATGCAACCAAGCAGTTTGTCGGTGCTTTTCAGGTTTGCAGAAACTGACCTGATGGGGAAGAGCTCATGCTAGATAAATTTTACATTGATTTCAGAGTGTCCTAGTAGTGAGGGCAAATGAACATTACAATAGATGAAGGGGGCAGCATGATTGACACCACTTGGATTCTTTAGGAGGCAGTTTGGATATCTTTCTAAAAGATATTCTTTCAAACTGGCTTTGGCATGAATGGTCCCTTCTGGCCAAGGAATCTGTCCAGAATGTATCATTCATTCAGCTCTTTCCTTCATATGTAACAGGCAGAATAAGTCCTCAGCATGATCATGATTTGCATAAAGATAATAAAAGCCTGGGCTTCGAGGGTTTAGCTGGGTAACCACTGGGGTCAAGAAAGATATTTTTTCTCTCTCTATACAATTAGCCAGATGTACTCTGGGTTGGTGTTTGCTTAGTTCCTGTGAAGCACTGGAAGCTGGCCATGCCTAGAAACTGACTTCTCCCTGGTGAACCTTGCAGTGTCCCAGTGTTACACGGAGACTCCTCAGCGGAATACTGGGGGAAGCAGTTTGCTCAGACCTCAGAGCATCTCCTGCAGCATGACAGCATGCCTAGCTTGGTCTATCTCACTGTCTCTAAATGCTCTCCCAGCACCTGAGAGGCTTTGGAAATTGAACAAATTACAGTAAAGTTTGGGGTGACTCCTTTGTTTCTAAATTCTGCTTCTTAAAACACCATTTCTGGAGCTGTAAATGCCTTTCTGTGCTGATTTGGGGAAGACAATACCAAGAAGTTCCAAGGAGGGAGAATCTACATTAAATAATCAGGTTATGTAGGGTTTCCTATATCCTTCAACCCTGCTGCTGCATTTTTCCACCCTGTGTAGGTGTAGCCACCCCAATCCCATCACCTTCAGGCCCTCTGCTAGGACTGCAGATGTGTCAGCTCAGGCACACGAGGGAGAGGTTGGAGCAGCCTGTGGAGATCAGTGACACCAACCACACCCGAGTTATTAAAACCCAGCTGGAAATGCTCAGGGGCTGCAAAGCAGCCTTGCTGGGAGAAGGACATAGCACCCCCTGGGAACTGGAAGAGGAGATTAGAAGTGAAGGTAACCTGCCGGTTTTGAGCTTGTTTTCAGAGATGCTGAGCTCTTCAGGCATCTAAGCTGTGTGTTGATCCACATTTGTAATGTGCTTGTGTCAGATTAATTTTTACTTTGTGGGTACTAAGAACTGTCTGTATTATGCAGACTCTTAGAGAAATAGTAATTGCTGGGTTAAATCTTTCCTATGTTAGTAAATACATAAATACCTATCAGGCAACGCAACATAGATTTGATCCTTCTTTCCTAACCTCCAGTGATTTTAATAGACCAGGAAGAAGCCTAATGAGATTTGTCAGGAGATACTACTGAGATCTGGTGGCTGTGGCAGCTGTATGCTGGATAAAATGTAAAAATCTTCATATGGTGCAGAGTGCTCAGGTTGAGTCATTGACCTTTTACTATGGCTCCTTTGGCAGTAAAACTTCCATCTTTGAGACAAAGTAATGTTTTCATACAAATGAATTCTCTAATACAGGGTTCCTACAGCTCAAGAATGGATTCCGATTCTTTCATTACTGTAAACTGTTGGTTTTAGTGGAGCTGCTCACAGGAGTTTGTCTCTCTTAATCTTGCCCAGTGCTGGAAAATGTTACTTTCAAATGTTTTTTTTTTTCACTCAGTGTGACTTCCTGTGGCTACTCTACTGCACAGGTTTGTTGGCTGTTAATAGACTGGTCCATAAGCTAATTCTTTCCACGTTCTACACAGTAGCTTTTTTCCTCTTCTTTTGTTAGGAACTTCAGCAAAGATGGATTTTAATGCTTTTTTTAGCTGTTGAAACCAAGGCTAAGGGAATATATCTAGTGTACCTAAATTCCTAAGGCAGCTCCTTGGCACAGAACAAGATCTGATTTGCAGTCTTCCTTTCTTACTGCTACACAACAATAACAGAAATATAGTAGAAACAGGAGATATTTTATGTATAACCAAAAATCTGTCTTGTGTAGGGTGGGAAAGCATCAAGTTTCTTAGAACTGAGTGTCATGAGATATATGTCTGCTCTGAGGCACTTCCTTTCAAACCATTTTTTCAGTATTTTCATGTGTTCTAATAATATATATTTAGGCAGAGTGCTGATTTTTCAACAGTACTAAAACAGAGCTGGATTTGTCACATTAGATGTTTATAAAATTTTTCCCCCCTCTGTCCCATTGCCCCCTCCCCATGTATATTTGTATTCTTTAATGTTAATAGCAGAGCTCCCTCAGAATTTTCAAAATCTAAGGAAAGAGTTTTCCAGAAAAAACTCTGCTAAATACTGCTTGTTTTCAACCCTCCTGCAGAGTAGTAAAAGACAATGGAATTTCTTTTCACTAAAAAATTTCATGAAGTCTAATTGTGCTTAGAATTTTTGGATGTTTTTCCAGTTTTTTGCAGCTCTTACTGGATTTTGGGCTTTATGCTGTTTGATAATTTTTTTTCCTTTGTAGGCAAAGATAGCACCTGATTTACCCTTAAACCTGCTTCTTCTAGAACTCTGTCACCTTTCAGTGACTCAGGTGTACAGGTTTTCTCCCTTCCTTTCTGAAGGGAACAGATGGTCTAGTTACAAGTCAATTTTCTTATAACCACAGTAATTCAAATACACATTGATTCTTGGGCCTGTCTTGCCTAGTGACACTGGTATGTTGTCAGTGATGTGCCAGTGTGTGACACTGGGACAAACATTTGCTCAGCAGCAGCCAATACGCCTGGTCTGGGGATCATAAACTAACTTTTACAAACCTTACCCAAAAAAAAGGTAATTTTAGTTTAGAATATGTGTAGTTTAGATTGTATAACTGTTAAATATGAAGTGTTACCTTTAAAAGAAAATCACAGATGTCTGGTGTTATGCCAGTTGCAATTCATTTCTCTAAAAATATTTGAGTTAGGATGCAATCAAAAAAGAACTTATATTTTTCCAACCACTGCTAAAATTTTCTTTACTGACTCGTACTCATTTCAAAAAATTTAATCAGAGTTGCTTCTACCACTTCCTGCAAGGTTTAGATTTGGTTGTTTGCTCCACTGTCTGACTAGGGTTGCAGTCATCTGTAAACACAGGGGACATTTAGAGTTAATAAAAGGAAAACATTGAAGCTTTGATCAGGGGAAAAGGAGGAGGTGGGTTTTGTTTTTGAATTTCTTCTTCATGATTTTGCAGTTTATTAGCACCAACTTAAACAAGCTAATAGGTTCAAATTACAACAAAATAACTGCAGTTTTTTATAGAGCCACTATGAAATAACCTCCCTCCAATTTTAACCTTCCATCTTGGTCTCTTTCTTATCTGTGGACTGCCCCTTTGCTCTCTTCTTCCACTTTTCCTGAAAAATAAGCAGAAAATACAGTTTACATTATGTCTGTACACGTCTAGGTTTTTTTTTAATATATCCCCAGAGGAAAGTGAATAAATAAATATACAGTTTTCAATAGCTGTAGAGTATTTGTTTAACATGGACTAACTCCCCAATAACTAGCAGATTATACATGCAAATCTAATTTTCTGCCTAACTTAAGTTTCTCTTGGGAATCTTGGTGACTACTTGCAAACACTTTCCTTGAATCAGCAGTATCAGCAAAGATACATTAAGGTGCTAAAAGTATATAATGTAAAAAGTGAGCTAAAAAGATGGAAGAAGGTTTAGAAAGAAGGAGATGGAAAAGGGAAGTACTATAAAGGGAAGGGCATCTATAAAGAGAGAGGGGTCTAAGCCTTTTACAATAGAGGCAGACTGAAATAACCATGGTTTCTTCTTTGAGTCGTGAGAATAGCTATTTTCTTGTTTAAAAGCTTAAAGAGCTATTAAGTTGGGCAAATCACTGGTAAAACAGCTGGAAATGTAAATAGCAATTTAAACAGTCCATTGCCCCTCAATCCAAATGTGGAATGTGCAGATCTACTTCAAAAAAGTTCCTCTGGTTTTATTATATTGTCAACGGTAAGAGGATTGAGTAGGCACCCTTTCTCCATGGGCTGAATGGAGACAGTGTGCTTTATTTAGAAAATCCACAATTTTTTTTCCTTTTCTCATTTTTCTCCTTTTTCCCCCTCTTCTTTCCCCCTTTTTTTCCTTTTTCTCAATTTTTTCCTTTCTTTTTTTTTCCTTTTTTTTCTTTTTTTTTTTTCCTTTTTGCAAGTGAGCAGACGAGTCTCTAATTTTCACACCGTTCTCCCTTAGAGACCTCCTTCAATTGCACCATTCTTTCATTATGTGGAACTAATGAAGTGCTCTGCAACCTTTAGGTCTCCAAAGAATCCATTCCATTGCTCTAGGAATATAGTCCTTAAATAAAACATGTTTCATTGGCTGACTTCAAAACACTATTCTTATGGGGGAGGGGGGATAAATAATTGGCCTGGAATCACTGTGTGTAAAAAAAAAAAAAAAAAAGAAATTACATTGGACAATTCTTTTAAATTATAGTTACAGTCTAAGGATACATTCAGCAATGGCAGTTTGGGTTCTTATTCCTAGTAAGCTGCCAAAATTGGAATATTATTTCTTTGAAGTTCCAGATTGCAAATCTTTTTATGACTATTGTCTTTTCAGTGCCTGTGTTCTATTGAGAGCGAATGGGTTTTGTGGTGTTAAAAAAAAAAATGCAGTAGCAGATCAATAAGACTAATAATTCAGCAGCTGAGTTGGAAGGCTGACTGCTTGTGTGTCTTAAAAATAACACCTCACATTTTATACATTGCTTTTCTTCTCCAAATTACCCACCAAATACTAACTCAGTCCTGTGGATTGTTTATTCAGCATGTGAAAGCACAGATCTGTTTTATCCATGAGGTATCAAATGCCTTATTCTCCCCTCAATATTTGTGGGTATGAGGGCAGCTTATTTTCATCTGTCATTATGGACTATAGAGAACAGAGTTAGTTCAAATTTGTCAAAGTCTCTTCTCTGTCTATGCAATGTCTGCCCTCTGGCATTTTTAATTGATTTGCCTTTTTTCTCTAAAGCTTTTAATTGGTCTGAGCCTTGTTTTCCTTCCCCTGTCCTAAAACCTTACAACTGAAATATGTTTTCTTATAATATCTTTGTCTGCATAATCTGCTTTTAAATTTAAAAAAAAAAAAAGGAAGTAGGAGAGATGGCAACAGGAGGAAATAAAGCTGTAGTTCAATGTAAGATTGCTTGTGCATGTTGGGTTTGTATCTGAACCCAGCAAACAAATGTAAACATTTAAATTTTTATATTAGTATTCATTTCCTTTCACATTGCTTATCTTTTGGTACTTGATCTAATTTGTAGCATATTGGATTCTGGCTTTTGGTAAACTGAAATCACACTATCAGCATGATTATTGTTATAGTACTGGCAGAAGAGATTTGCTGGCTTAATTTCAGTGAAAACTAGATGTCTGTCGTTGGCTGTAAAACAATTTATATTTATAGAAGCTGTTGTAATCATTTATTTTTGAGTAGAAGAGTTTCTTGGAGCATAACTGTTCTGCAATACTGAGGACTTACCCCAATTTCTAGTGTCAAAGTAATGTATTTAAGCTCTGTTGAACTGATTAGAAAACAGTGCTTAATGAATGTAGGGCTTTAATTTTTGGGTGGCTAGGGATAAGTTACAGCCTTTAATTAGCTCCCACTATATTTTGGTAGGACAGCACACTGCACTTTGCAGTACTGAAGACTGTGGAGCAGCAGTCAAGAATAGGGACTAACTTTTGCCAAGGTCATTAGTAGCAGTGGTTGCCTAATTGCAGACCCTCTTGAGTGGCCTGATTTCAAACAGGCACAGAGCTTGCAGTCCCTGTGTCAAGCCACTCTTACATTTATAATGGAGACACCTGAAATTCCTTCCAAAATCCTGGCTTTGACTCTATTTCTGTGTTTTCCAAACTTCCCACATGAACCTGAGAAAGTAATGTAACCTCTCTGTATGATCATTCCCTTATCTTCTGGGGAAGAATACTCCCCTTTTCTGTGTTATGTGACCTAATTCATGAACATTTATCAATCTCTCTAAACAGAAGAGAGTTGTACAATGCTGGTCTCATCACAAATAATTTTTGAAATTGCAAGTTGGAGACTTGCTGGAGTTTCTATGCCTTGATATAGAAGTGATTCTGGACCTGCACGCTTTCAGTTCCTAGCACAGTGTGACTTTTATGTAGCTTTGGTATCCAAAGACAGAGTTCCTATTTTGTTTTCTGCCCAAAACGAAGTGTGCAGACTGCAGCTGGCAAGCCGTGGAAGCACCAAGTGAGGCCCAGATGACTCTGAGTGGCACAGATGGCAGCACTTGCTGCTGTTGCCCAGCTGCTCATGGTGTCCCTCCCCTGCAGAAAGAGATGTGGACTCTACTACACCTCAGTTGTGTCCAGCTTGAACTGGGATGTGCATTTCAAACCTTCCACAGGGCTGACACTGCTGTTCTGCACTCTGCAGAGATGTTCATCTTGCTCTTTAGATCTGGCAGGGTTTGCACACCCTTGACACAAGTCTGAGTGTGCAACTGAAGGTCAAGCAAAGCTAGCAGAAAGCTCTACATTATTCTGAGATATATATAGATTTTTGTGGGGTTGGACTTGCAGAGGTAGAAAGTAGATGAAAATGAAATCCTGGTCAAGCATTTAATGCTCTGATTAAGCACTAGCTGAAGACGAAACAGACAGGGAGAGCTGTAGAAGGTAGGTACTGCCATGCTCAGTGTCAGCTCCATAAAAACATGTAGATGAAATTGTTTACTTCTAGGTAAAAAAAAAAGAAAAAAAAAGAAAAAAAAGAGGGATGCTGTGTTTCATGCAGGTTCTAAACATCAAGAAGATCTTACATGTACTATCTGCAGTCTTGACACATGTAGATATATCTACATACAACTGGCCTTTTTTGTGTCCAAGGTGTCTTTCAACAGGAAATTGGTGACACAAATATTGATTTTGCTTCTCTAATTCTACTGTATTTGATTGAAATTAATTCCAAATTATTTTAGATGTGTAATTTAAGTTGAAAAACAATGAGAATTTACCTGGGAGCTTTCAAGCAGTCAGTAGCTTTTGCCTGCTGTATTTTCACTTTGTGATAATATACATTTTTCTGATTTCATCCGCTCTCTGAGCATACTTTTATGAAGCCTTACTGTGCTGTAATCTTCTGTTAGCCACTTCCACTGTAATTTACTATACCTGTGTTAATCCAATCCATCTCTAATGACATATTAATACTAACAAAAGGCAACACTAATAATGGGTCTGCACTGTGTATTTCATGCAAGTTGAAAAGAGAAGCAATGAACATATGAGACTAAATCCTGCTGTCTTTATTCATTCAGCCACGGCCTTTCAATAGAACAAAATAATATGCAGGATTAAGGTGAGTGGAATTTTACCCTTTCTATATCCAGGCCTCCTGAGGATGCTGCATTTAATTCTATTTGATAATCTTCTCTTTTATTTGCCATTTCACACCACCTGAAACTGCAGCTGCCTGTCAGGAATTGAGTTAGTCTGAGCTTTAGCTATCTCATAGGTAGCTTAGTGCACTAAAGCATAGGCTCCTCTGGAGAGTCCTTAGGGAGAAGAACTCATTTAGCAGAAAATTATAATTGGGGCTTCCAAGTGGTTCTGGAATCATCGCTGTATATTTGGATAGAATGATGTATTTTCAAAGCCTCTGCAAGTGTGTAATCAAGCAGAGTGTGCTTTCAAGGATGAAGCAGGTAACCAGAATGCCTTAAATCCTGGTCCCTTTAAAGGTGACAACTGGGAGAATGTGTAAGATATACAGTCTAGCATTGAGATGTGGCATGCTGGCAGTACAGGGGGTCTGGGGAGGGGTGTTCCCCTTCTGTGCTGCAGAGGGATCTCTGCTGGGTCCTTCACACCAGTGCTGGGAAACGGGGCTGGTGTCTGTGTCAACATGGCCTGTGAGCCACAGGCTCCCTCACAGCAACTGCAATTACCCCTGCAGCCACCATGGGACTGAAATAGAGTCCTGGGATTTGGGAAAAATGTGCTAGAAGGAATGAAAATTTGCTGACCTTCTGTTTTGTTAAACTCAGGTTAGGACTGCAAAAATCAACACATATGGGTTTTAGGCTTTTTTTGTCTTGTTTTATCTTGTTTTAAGAAGGGGAGGAGCTGGTTGATGTGGTAGAAAAGTCTGAGGCAAAGATTGGAGCTTGGATATTTTCTGCAGTATCTTCTCTGTTGGAAGATCAAAGAAAGATCATGATAGCCTGGTTCCATCAGATTTGTCTGGTGTGTTGACAAATGCAGCACGATTCTACACAAGACGTGGACTTTCCTATTGTTCCCAGTGCTGTGGGAACTGAATTTTACTTATAGTATTCCCATTGAAGCCCTAAGCACCCAACTGTATCCTTAGGTCTAACTTTCACTTTTCGTTTCCTTTGTGTAGTCTTTCCAACTAAAACATGTTCATTTTCACTGGTGGTGAGGTTTATAACAGTGCTCAGCATCAACATTTTAAGTACTTGAATATCTAAAAATGTGAGAAACACAGCTGATATAAATTATAAAATAATAGAATTCTACATTTTTAAAAAATTCTACTTCATATTGTATATTTATTATAATTTTAAGTTATTAAAATGATTTTATGCTATTAATGTAATATAAATTATACTATAATCTTGGCGTCTCTAGACTCAGTTGCCTTTACGAGAATATTAACTTTGCAATGCTGCATCCAAGTATTTTAATTATCCTATTGTGAGATTTATCCTTTTCCCTTAAATGATAGTGAGGAAAAATAGTCTTCTCCCTGTTTTAAATTCTTCCTGTTTCAGAAGCACTATTCTGTTTACTGGAAAACAGTTGAAACTTCTTAACTGTCACAATCCTTAGCTAATCTGTGCAGGCCTAGAAATGGAAAAGAGTTACTACAGGACCATAGGAGACAGGACCCTGCTTGTTCTTTCTGAACTTTTGATTGTGGTGCTCTGAAAGTTATTTCTCACCAGGTGAGCCCTACAGTGCTCATGCTACAGGACTACAGGCCTAAATTGCTGCTGCTATGCCCCTGACACTCACTGGTCTCTCCAGTGACAGCTAGAGCATTTTATAGTATTTTTTCACAGCTGAAGAGGTTAAGGCTACAGTCACACCAGGGGAAATGCAGGCTTCCTGATCAAAGCCCATCTCAGTTCAGCTATGTTGGAGGAACCAAGCAACTGAATTAAAATACATTTATATTTCAATATAGGTACCTACTTTGGAATAAAACTTTACTCAGTCTACAAAGATTTTGTCTAGGATAAAAATTGTTACTGGTTATAGGCCAGGCATACTGGATAAAGTCAGGGCTTGAACTCAACCACATCTTTCGTAACATGTTTCTTGTTTAAGATTAAGTTTATATGGCAATGGGCTCTTAAATTGTGGATTGTGTGCAGTAAAGACTGCAGCTAAACAAGGGGATGAGTACATGTTTACACTTGAACTAAAATAAGCACATTGATTTTAGGAAATCTGTACTACATAGCTCTCATTACATAGCTGGCTTGGACTTGGATTGGTAAAGGGATTCATGCTCTGACCTGGTGCTTAGTCCTCCAGCTGGTTTTGATGGAAGAGTTTCTGTCCCTACAGCGAATTGAACAGATGCTGCAATGCAAAACCATCTAAGTTTTAACAGCATTGGACTCTCTTCGTATTACAGCAAATTAAAGGGAAAATCTTGAGAGCAGCTTTGGTACTGTGGGCCTCCCTGAAGAATGCAGAATTTCAAATTAGTACACAAATCTCACTCTAGCTCTCAGTGGCTGGGTGGGTAGAGAAAGAGGAAAATTGCAGGAGCTGGCTGCATTACAGATGTTTTTCCTTTCTGTCTGTAGGAAGGTGTCCTGAGAAATAATCTTTAATTGTTTATGGAATTTTAGAGGCAGGAAAAGATTTTATTTTATGAAAAAGCTTCTGTTGGAATTTTCCTGGAGTCTTGTTGCTGCTATTAATACTAAAAATGAAATGCTTTTGGTTCAGGAAAGGTTCAAAAGAATTGTTGCAGGAGTCTTGCAAGATCTTACCATGATTTGGCAAGATGTCACACCAACACCAACTCACCCACATCTGCAGCTGCTCTGCCAGGCTGCAGTTGAAATTTGCAGCCTCTAGAAGTCCTGGGGCTTCTGTGAGTGCTTTTGGTTTGTGCAGGGTTTTGGGTTTCCTTTTTTTTTTTTTTTCTTTTTTAAATTTTTTAGAGAGGAGGGAGAATAGGTAGGCAGGGCTCTGAATTGAAAAAAATTACAATTTCACAATATTAAGTCCTCTATGAAGCTGAATCAGCTTTTGCCTCTGAACTGCTGTCATAGTGTGTCCCATGGAACAGAGAGGACTGCCCATGTGGATTAGAGCCGTGTTACTCCCCACAGCTGGTTTTGAGCTGTGCTGAAGGATAAAGAGACTGTGAGTGAAGGGCACGGCCTCTTCTCTTTATCCTGCACTATACAATCCCACGCCTGCTGAGACAGTCTTTGCAGAAGTCTATAGGCAAGAGTAGTCCTGCTGATAAATATGTACATGCTTCAGTGTTCCTTGCATGTTCAGGGCCTTGATTAGAACGGGAAAGGGAACTGATAGCTGACCACAGATCATGGGTACAACAGAAAGCACCTCAGCCTGAGGGCCCAAAGTGCTTTGAAGAAGAAATCAGAGCCAGCTGTAGACATTTTTGAGGAAAAAGTTCACTTTCAAACAAGAGATCAGAAAATGTCTTCTAAAGCAACCCGAAAGATTTCTCTCATCTGCTGAGTTACTAGTATTCTATAGTATTCTATATTTATTTATTAGTATTCTGTGTCTATTCTATGTTTACTGTCCTGTGCAGTCCAGAGCAGTAAATGACTATCCAGAATTTAAGATTTTAACTAACTATGATAAGCCTAAAATACTGAAGGCAGGACTTTCCTCTGAGTTCCTTGACGTTTTTGGAGTGTGCAAACCTGGGTGTTCAAGAGGATTGTGTGTTAGAGCAGCATCAATACAGCATATTTCTTTGCGATCACAATAATCTGTGAGATTCATTTTGGGAGCAACTGAACTGCCAATACTACAATACAATGGCGAGTCAACTGTAGCAGATTAGGAGCCAGAACTTGTACTAGCACAAGTCACTGTTTTGGAGTCTTCAGTGGAGGAGTCATTGAGTAAAATTTTCATCCTACTCTAGTCTAAAGCTAGTGGATGCACAAAGAGCAATTGTATTTTTTTTTTTCCCTTGATATTTCCCTTCTGGCTCCCTTATGCCTCCACTTCCTAAAACCAAACCGTTTCAGAATGCCACCGCCCATCTCCTTGTGAACACGGGGACACATCACTGCCACTTCTAAAACTATTTTGGCAACAGAGTTATCAAACAGGACTTTTAGAAGGTATCCTATTTAGCTCTATGTTTCCAAAGGTCCTTGTCATCCTCTCCTACATGCTCAGGTATACTCCCAGAGCAGGTAATAGGCACAATCTTGTTTTGTGAGTTCTCTCTTGCAGCTTTTAAAGGTGTCCCTTATTAATTTCAAGAGAGACTGCTGTAACCAGTCTCCTGTATAATGAAGGTTATGAGGTTTTATCCAGCTCTTTATACATCAAGTCCTTATTCACCTGTTTGAGATGTAACATCCATCTTGGCAAAATATGCTTTTACTTATAAAGGAGGATCTACTCTACTTTTCATGGTGATGGTGGTATTTTCCATCTCTTCATTAATGTTATCATCTTTCCCTCTCAGTGGTTATAATTCAAGCAGGAGGGAAAAAACCAAACATCTCCATTACTCTCCTAGTAATTCCCTCCTTTCCCGCCACTTTCTATGTGTTAAAGCATTTTTCTGAATGGAAAGCTGTTCATGAGACACTTAGGAGGAAAGAAGCTTATGGATTTGTAGATAGTAATGCTCAGTAAGGTGTTTTGAGCCTTATGAGCCTCATGATCCACTGTGTTAAAATAATTACAGGTTTAAGGAAATGCTTTTGCTTGAGTCTTCATCTCTTTTGGCACCCTGGCAATGAAAGGGGAGGGTCAGTTGGATGAAGCAGGTGACAAATTTTGGAGGAAGGTAACAGCACAAAGAGTAGTTGTCTTCAAGCATGAGCTGATGTCTCTCTTCAAACTCTGGCACTGACTTATACCTTTTTTTCCCCAGAATACCAAATTTACCACTACTTCCACAAGGTTTTACACATTGTCTCACTGATGGGAGAGTGAGATAAAACTGATTGTGATCTCACCAAAGCTATGGAATAAATGTCCCCTCTTATCTGTTACAGCAGCTGCTACGTAATTCCCTGTTCCCTCCAATTAGAAAAAAAAAGAAAAAAAATATCCTCATCCTCTTATATGCTGAATTTTCTTGTGCAAAACTTTCACGATGGATTATGGTGTACTTTTTTGTTGTTTTTTACTCCCATGTACAAGAACAAATCATTGAATTACTTCAGCTGCATGCTGCTACTTGACTTCTGGGAAATGTACATGCTGTATTTTCCTGGAAAGAAGTAATACAGCATTGAGTATGTGGTGCTATGCATGTGTATTGCCTGTTAGTTTCAAAAGCTTCCCCTAAGTATGTGTACAAATGCAGAATGGTCTATATTGCTTTGAAGAGTTGGGCTTGCATTGTTCCTTTCTTCCTAATAGAAAGTACTTAAGTAAAGTTTGGAGATACATGGTTCGGGGTTCAAAGTGTAGGTGCTCCCAGAACAAATTCTAGCCATGGATTCCTTGTCCCCTGTCCAAGGGAGCCAGGTCTCTCTTAGTTCTTTGAAGTACAGTTCAGAAAAAGAGATGAAGTTAAAAGGGTCAGGGTTTATGTGCCTCGCTGGCCTCATGAAAACCTTCATTGAGGAGACAGACAAAATAGGTTTAGTATGTTATTTTGAGAAGTGCTGTATTAATACAGTGAAAGACAAGCCCTGCTACAGTGGGCTTTGACTGCAAATGGACAAGAGGGACAGAAGGAAGGAAGAGAAACAGAAATGGAGAAGTAAAGCAATTGGTTCAAGTTTGCACAGACTGTTCAGTGACTGCTGTGATTCACAGCACTATCAAGTGCAGCAGTGGCCCCAATATACAGGTGTTCATAAATAGCAAACCAGGAAACCAAATAATTCTGCAGGTGCTGTCCTGTCTTTTCAAAGCACTTTTGGAATGGTGCGTATCTGTGGGAGAAGGTGTTTTGAAGGAGGGAGTACTGTTCTGCAGCCACAATTCTATTTATGCTCTTGCCTGATATGCAGCTTTTCATGGACCTTCTATTCTGTAGAGATGGATCCTAATAAAACATGCCTCTTTTATTATTAAGCATTATTATTATTTTATTGGGAAAGTCCCCAAAGCTTTAAGGGCATTAGTATGGAAGAACATTAGAAGCCAATTAACATGCTGCCCAAAGGTCTCTAGGCAGAGAAAAGTACTTTGGTAGAGAGCTGAAACACTGCAGGTGCTCCCCAGGCTGGGCTGGCTCCACCTGGAGCCCGAGTAGCTCTTGCTTATCCTCCTTACCCAGAGCAGGTTTACAGTCATGAATCTGGCTTTTACTGTCCACATTGGAAGAAGCTGCTTAGTCATTGCTTCTAATACTAAATTTTTCATAGAGTCATTTGTGGAATTGACATAGAGATGATGTTAGATTATTATGACTGAGCACAGGAACATAATTACAGGTGGAAAAGGTGGAAATCCACAAGGATCCCTTTTCTAAGATGTGTCCTTTAGCAAGGAGGACTCCGAAAAGACCCATCTGGAAATATTCAGCCTGGCATTGTAGATGATGTTCTTTATTTTATGTGATAATCCTGACTTACAGTTCAGGCCCTCTTTTGATAAATAGAGTACTTTTGTAATTCCTCATGTATTCTATCTGTCAGGCTCTTGGTTTAAGGAAATACACAACAAGCTCACTAGAAGATGGACACCTGATCTGAATGATCTTTAGCTTCCAGTTTTATGCCACCCTTGCAGCATATGAGAGCATATATAGACAATGTGAGATTCGGCTCAAGGGGATTTCCTTTCCTGAGTACAGTTATAGATATATAGTTATATATCTATAACTGTACAGGTGTTATAGACCATAAATGTATAAAGTCAGGCACAAATGTGGTGATGTCTGTAACTCAACAGATGCGGCTAACATGACACTTACGCATGGCAGAGAGCAAGTCACCAAGGGAGTGAAAATATTTGTTGCTTTAGCAAACTTCTTTACTGCACTGTGGCTTTTAAAAAATTGAGATAGTTGGTTTTTAGACAATTCTAGTGGACTCCTTCCTGAAATATAAACTTATTGGATTATTTATCCCATGATAAATTTTAGTATGATTCCACGAAATTGAATGAAAAGGCCAGTTGTGAAATACTTAAAAAGAAACAAATAGGGGGGGAAAGTATTTAGCCTTACTTTTCACCTAGGACCAAAGTCCTTGTTCCAAAATCTTGCAAAAGGACGGCCCTGGGGTGGCTGTGCCGTGAGGGTCGCGAGGTGGCGCTCCAAGGCACCGTGTGCTCCCTCTGGGGACTCGGCGGCACGGACGCGCCGTGGTGTATCCATGGAAGAGTCGGGCATGGAATCCACCGCTGCACCTCAGCCGGGTCACACACACACACAAAAAAATAAGCGTCCGGATTTAGAATAGCAATAGCCCTAACCCTAAGGGATTAAGGACGAGAATGCCCAAAGTAGAGGTGTAAACACGCGGAAAGCAAACAGCTTTGGCACCGTGAGGTAGTGGTTTAGTTTTATAGGAGGATAAGTACCGTCGTGTGGAGTTTTACTAAACACACCGCTGGGCTGAGCAACTTTTCTTACATTTCCTTCTCATCTCTTCAAGCTTAAACGTACTTACTAGTATTACTTTCTGGGCAAGTGTATTGTACTGACATACACGTACATTTGGGAGGAACTTGTCCAAAAGAGGCATCTAAGGCAATGACGGGGTGTATTTATCTTCCAGACAAGTGGAACTCATACACGACAGACAGCCAGGCTCTCAGGGGAATTACGAGTTGAAACAACCTAAAGTAGCAAAGCATTTCAGCAGTGGGGAACCTGTGAAAGAAAGGTGTAAAGCCAAGAGGGGCGGCACAGCCGTAACAAGGGATGTCTGCCAGCTATTTCAGTCCTTTAAAGACAGTCTGAAAGAGTTTAGGGTCACGGAGCTTGCCTCGGAGGTCAGAAATGTCTCATGTTTGGGTTTACAAGTGAAGTATTTTCGCCTCCAAGGTGGTGGTGACAATGACACTCTCATGTCTGTCTGCAGCGATTTTGGGGAGAGCATCTCCGCCGAGCCGGGCCAGGACGGCAGGGATCCTTTACGGAGCTGTGGTTGGCCCGAGTGAAGGGCTTGGAGGAGCAAACCTAGGGCTGGAAAGGAAGCCAGCGGCTGGTGATAACCCGGGGCAAGCAGGAGCGGAGATAGCCGAAGCTAGCAGGTAGGCAGGGGAGCGAGGGANAGGGCGTCAGCGCCGGCGGCTCCGCGCGGCCGGCCCCGAGCGCGTCCCTTATCGCAGACAGGCACAGGGGATCGCATCATTATCATGGGCACTGTTTGCTTTTCGCGGCGCTGCTGTTTGCTTTTCGCTCTCGCCTGGGCCGGCAGGTTGGCGGGAGGCAGCGGGGGCGCAGGTAAGAAGAGGGGGCTCCGCCGCCGTGCCGCCTTCCCCCGGCGCGGGCGGCGCGGAGCCGCGGCCGCGGGGGGACCGTGTCTGTCCGCTCTCCTCTGCCCGCTGTAAGGTGCTCAGGGGGAGGTCACTTCTCGCTGTTCGTGGCGCCGAGGGTGTTGGAAGTTGCGGTGGGGAGGCGTTTTCTCGCGTGTTTGACACAGCCAGAGCCGAGGGATTTCTGCAGGGAGAAATGGGGAAGAAAAAGTTACTTTTCTTGAGTGCCTACGAGATAAGTCTGTGCCGAGCCCTGGAGACTCCGCAGAGCAAGCACTAGCTGGGATATCTTCACAGGTTTTCCCTGTCTGCGCATTAACCCAAAGACCTGGTGTTTTTAACAGCAGCTCTCGTATCAGGTTAATAGCTGTAATTATACTTTGTCTTTGCTTCGGTGTTTAAAAGAAACAAACCAAAAATCAAACACCCCCCCCCAGTCCTATCTGCTTTGGAATGTTGCAAGCCCAAAGTGATGTCTGAAAGAAATGTATGCAGGTTTTGAAGTTGTGCGAGGAGAAATCTTTTAAGGTGAAGTACGAGCGGGGGCAGGCGGGGGGG
>VWZS01002579.1:403647-415073 GCA_013397075.1 Rhabdornis inornatus
TAGCCTGAAGCCGAGAAGGGGGAAGGATCCCTAGCCGCGGTTGCCACGGAGATGGGCAGTGTCCGCCGGCCTGTCTGCCCTCACAGCCGCGCCGTGGGGGTGTCCGTCTGTCCGTCCGACCCCAGCCGCGGGGGGGCGCAGCGCGGATGGTGGCGATGCTGCGGGGTCCCTGCGGACCCTACCTGTCGGGGCGGCAGCGAGCCGAGCCGAGCCGGGCCACTCTGCCCCGCCAGCACACACCGCCCGGGCAGGGACCGGCTCCCTGCCGGCCCNGGTGTTGGAAGTTGCGGTGGGGAGGCGTTTTCTCGCGTGTTTGACACAGCCAGAGCCGAGGGATTTCTGCAGGGAGAAATGGGGAAGAAAAAGTTACTTTTCTTGAGTGCCTACGAGATAAGTCTGTGCCGAGCCCTGGAGACTCCGCAGAGCAAGCACTAGCTGGGATATCTTCACAGGTTTTCCCTGTCTGCGCATTAACCCAAAGACCTGGTGTTTTTAACAGCAGCTCTCGTATCAGGTTAATAGCTGTAATTATACTTTGTCTTTGCTTCGGTGTTTAAAAGAAACAAACCAAAAATCAAACACCCCCCCCCAGTCCTATCTGCTTTGGAATGTTGCAAGCCCAAAGTGATGTCTGAAAGAAATGTATGCAGGTTTTGAAGTTGTGCGAGGAGAAATCTTTTAAGGTGAAGTACGAGCGGGGGCAGGCGGGGGGGTAAAATCTCTGGAAAAAATCTCTGTTCCTCGAATAGAGGAGTTTATATGTAACAAAATGAACGAAGTCAGCCTAAAAGTTCTTAAAAGTTCGAGTAATGCAATGTGAGACGTGGAGCAGAGCAGGGGCTCATACTTGGTTTTGCCCTTTCATTTGACTCATTGGCATTCACGCCTGACTCCCAGGCATCCTCTGGTTGCTGTGAAATGTCCCTCTTGGCTCAATGCAGTTTGAATTTTTGACGGCATTATAAAGAGTCCAGCTGTCACTTTTACTGATCTTGATGGGAGATGGGTGCCGGTTTAATGACTCAAAAGTATGAACCAAAGCATTAAAAAAAAATCCCAGAGAAAACCCCCCAGAAACTTCTTTTCTCCTTGTGCTTGACTGAATCTGTGCCTGATCTGGGCAACACCTAAGCTAATCACGTAAATCGTAGCTAGATCTGAACTGGCTCACTGGTAAAAATAAACGAATGGACAAGAAAGAAGGCAACAGATTACAGCAGCTCTGCCTTAATCCGGAAAATTACGACGGTCGGTATTCTGTTCCCCTCTTTTTTAAAAAAAAAAAAAAGAAAAAAAAGAAAAAAAAATCTCTACAACAACAATACAGAGTCCGGGCAGTTCCCTCTCTGGGATTCCAGAGGTGCTCCGCGGGGCCGCCCCGCTCTGCACCTCTCAGAGAAGTTCTCTGCTGTGTGCCATGCTACAATGTCTGCTTATTCTCCTCTCTCTAAATAGCCCCCTCCTGTTCCCGGTGACTTTGAAGGATCCGTGTGTTATCACTGGAGATGGCTGAGTGAGCACTTCTGAAACAATTAGCGTTAGGATTTCAGGCTAACAATAAAAACTGTTTTCACTTTAGTGCACCTTTTTGAGGATCTGTTAATGTAATTGGCATGTAACCAACTGCCCATGCCTCTGTCTGGATGCCCGCTGCCTCCCTTCGCAGCAGCCCTGTCTCCTCAGTCCCTCCTGACCATAAAGCGGGGGCTGTGCTCTGTGCAGCTCTGCGGGTCCCTCTCCGGCTTCCCTGCCCGTGTCCTCCCGGGAGCGCCAGATGTGGCTGTGCCGTGAGGAGCCCGGTGCGGGGTTGGTACCGCGCTGGTGGCCCGGTCCGGGCGCGGTGCGCGGTGGCACCGCAGCCCCTCGCGTCGGGAGCGGCTGTGGGCAGTGCGGGGGCGGGACAGTTTAGGCACGGCTCTGAGTGTTCCCGTGTTCCCAGCACACTCCATCCCTGAATAGGTCGGACTTGGGTTTTTTTTCCCCCATGCTCACTTCGTTAACATTCCCACGACTACCAGTTCTCGACTCCGTCTCATCCTCCTCCCTCCCCATCCTCTTTAAATCTAGGGGAGCGAACGAATGCCCGTCACTGAAATGTTTGCTTCCTACTCTGAAAACAAGAAAAGCGGTCTGGGTCTCCCCTTTCAGAGTCAGACTTACCCAGTAAGGCACCCACCACGACTGCTGGGACTTTTTTTCCTCCTAAGTGAGTGTTAGTCCAAGTAGATGATGTTATTGCAGGTTGCTTTCCTCCACTCTACGTTACCGAGTTTCATATGGGCTTCCATTTATTTATTTTTTTGCTTCTCAGTAAAAAGTATTAATGTGGTTTTGCTGCTCAAATATTTATTTTTTCCATTCCCCCACCAGCATAGTTTATTTAAACTAGGGTCTATCTTTATAAATTAAGAAACTCTCTGTGTTAGAACATGCAAGTGGTCTTTTTTTCTCCTCTTATAGGTAATTTAAGCATTCTCTTGTTTTACTAAGATATGGGTCTTCAGTACCAAACTTAAACAGCAGAAGCTAATTTCTAGTGTCTAAGTATTTGATTCTTAGTGCAGAAATGTGAGACTGAGTCCCTCCAGCTCCATGGAGCAGTGCTTGTAAGTCATTTAAGGAGAATATCACGTTGTCTGGATTAGTTATTTATCCTCAGATGTTCTCATTTCCAGTATGACACTGGGAAGGCAGGGAGGCAAACCGCTTCAAGGGGAGTATCAGTCCTTGGTGTTTTGTGTCTCAGGTCTCCCTTCTTATCTGTCCCCTTGGGGTTCCTTCTGTGCTTCCAGATGTTGACGAGTGCGCAGAAGCTACAGATGACTGTCACATCGATGCAATTTGTCAAAACACACCAAAATCCTACAAATGCATCTGCAAGCCGGGCTACAAAGGGGAAGGGAAGCAGTGTGAAGGTAAGGACAGACTGGCTCCTCTCCTCTCTCTTCTCCTCTCCCTTCTTTTATTTGTTTGCTCTTTAAAAGCTTTTGTAAATAGCTGAATTCCTGAAACGATTAATGCAGATTTACAGCTGCTTAACCTCAAATCTGGGTGTTTATTGGCAAGCATCCCCCTGCTGCTTTTGCTAATTGTCCGGCCGAAAACGTTGTGCTCTCGCCAGCCTGCTCTGAAGAATAAAATAAAAAAGGAGATGAGAAGGAGTGGCGTTCCCTGGTAGCACCAGCTTCTCCTGGGCACAGGTGGACCCGGGTGTGGCCCGGGGATGGCATGGCATAGGATGAGCCCCTGGCTAGCTCCCCAGCAGAGAATGGATGGAAAGGACTCACCATTGTTTTCCCCAGGCAAGTTACAGAAGGTGTTTTTCGGTACATACTCAGATGGGACACTGGAGTTTGATTCTCTTTGACACTCTACATGTGTCATGATCGTGTATTTCTAGTCTTTGGAACTTTATTTTAAAAGGAAGCATTTCAGATTATTGTGTTTATACAGACTTGAAAAAACTTACTTTACTTCTCTATATCCTCACATCAGTCTTGTAATTCAAAAAGACCTAGCAAGTTTTATTAGACTCTGTGTACACTCATATTTTGGATTTTATGCACTCAGTCTTGACTATTGAATCTCAGCAGAGAGATCCTCTGGTGAAAAGAACAAATATAATTGCAGTAGAATGCCTTCCAAATACAAGATGCAAGATTGTTATTTCTTCCTACTTGTAGATGTTTAGTAGGTATAACATTTTCCTTCCAAGTCTCTCTCTTTCTACAACAGAATACAGCTTTTAAAAATATGTTTATAGACAGTCCATTAAAAAGATTGAAGACCTAGAAATTAATTTGGTCTACAAAAATTTGAAACTATATATTATTCTCCGTGGACCTCCAAAATGTTTGTTCAAGTGCCCTCAGAAAGCATTTTTGTGGTTGTCATATTTTTCTCTCTTGGGCTTAAATTGACAGAGACAAATTCTGATTGTCCACCTTTTGGTGCTGTAGCATCTCTGAGCTGCTGTTCCTCTGGAAGCCAGATTTTCTTTCTTGCAAACAGGATAATCATTCAGCACCAGTTCTTTCTCTATTCATCCCTTCCAGGGAAAGAGCTACAGAACTCTGAGAAAATGTACTCAAGGCCGCAGCTGTGGAAGTTACAGCATTGGTACTTGTATTGGTTTTCTACATTAAAAGTTTACTTATGCTTTAACTATTCATATTATAGTTGTTGAGTTCTGTTTAGTGGTAGACATGGCTTATATTCATGCTTTTCTATTATACATATGTCTCTTTGCCTGATTTGCCTTGGCTCAGTAAAGAAACACCCAAAAATCCCAAACACAGTAAGTAGTAAAAAACAACATTGATCCTTGTGATGATGTACAGAATAATGGAACATCTGATATCAAACTCATCTCTAATACAATTTAGTGTCTACAAGCCTGATAAGTAAACTGGGGCAGACTCCAACACGTTCTGCATGGATGTTCATTCAGCATTAGTCAGGTAATGTAAGCTGTCTAAACCAGGTGTTGCTGTGCATGATATATAACTATTTTCTACAATATTGTGGTAACAGTTCTAAAGATTTTGTGGCAGTTCTGTGTCTTAAGTTGGTAATCAATACCAAATTTTGGTAGAAGCAGAAAGCTTCAGAAAGGATCAGTGGCAGGTCTAAGATCTGCCTTGGGCCTGCTGTACATGGAGAGTGGGTTTATTTTGCATCTTGAGGTTAAGTATTCAAAACCTACAGAAATAAACAGGCTAGCTTAGATGATTGGTATTCAGTATTGTTTCACAAGACAACCTCAGTGATCAGCTGTTATAGGTTATCTTTTAAGATAAAAGTGACTGTTAACAAAGATGAAACCCACTGGATTGTTTTTGTAGTGCTAAAACCAAAACTGAGTCGTTAAATGATTCTTGTCTCGATTTTAAAGCCCAGTCTTTATAATTGGACTTTTCAAAATAAGCCTTTTGATCAGTGGAACTAGTTGCCTATGAGAAAAATATTTTGTACAGGTAATGAGCGTCTTTAGCTAAGTTTGTAGCAATCTACGAGTGTTGCTTCATGTCTGAAGAACATTTATTATATCATAACTGACTTTCTTATAGCCCAGGCTCTCTCATACAACCAGATTTTACTAAATGAGTAGAATTGCCATTCATACATTTAAGCAAGCTTAAATTCATCCTGATAAATTTTAGTGAGCTGCTGATTTAGGTGGTATTGAGGCATTGCAATTAATTTAGAAGTGTGCATGTTTGTTTATTTTAAACGATAGTCTTAAATATTGCTTTAGTTCACTGAAAATTTGTTTTAGAGCAAGGGGTAGAGTATGGAAAGTAACATTTTTTGGATGATTCTTAGGAGCACGTATTTGTACAAACATGTCTGGTATATCAATATGTATTTGTGTACTCTTGTGTATTTATCTATAGTTTTTCTAAACAATGGGATCCTTAGGCCAATGCAGTAAATGTGGAGCCCAGACGATTGTGCAGGATTTTGCTCAGAGTTTGCTGCTGTGGGCTGAAGGGTGGGGAGAAATACATATGAAACAAATACTTCTTTAAGGAGATGTGGAGAACTCTAGGAGCAATTACATGGAAATGAAACATTTTCCTGACAGTCTGTTAAGTTTCTTCAGTAGGGAATCTCTTTCTGAACTTTGATTTTCTTTCAAAATGTCTTTTGGCTTGGGTTTCTCCAGAGTTTATGAGGATTGAGGATGACTTTTCAGTTCATTGATATTTTTCTTTGCTTTTATGTCTGGCTAGCTTTCTTGCCTGAACCCCTTGACCTGTTTCTTTCCACAGAGCCCAGTTGTTTCTTTGGACAGGACAGTTCCTCATTCTTATGTCTTGTCTTCTGCTTCCCTCTGTAGATTTCAGTTGACCTTGTTTTCTTTCTTTCATCGGGTATCTGTGACACTTTGTAAAGCCTCATGGTCAGCATTGCCATAATATTTTCCCGTATCATCTAATCTATCAATATCCTTTGAACACAAATTCTCCAGCTGGCATTTTCATAGGACAGAATAATGTATCCAACCCAGATAATCTTTAAAAAAGAATTCTCTATTTCTAGTCAATATACAAAATCCATTAATTTATAATTAATTAATTTACTTGCCCTGGCCCACCTGCTATTACCTAAGAAGTCTCCCTCATTGTGATTTTAGTCAGGATCTCAAATACGTTGGGCTGGATTCAGCTACAGGCGTGATCTTTCATGATCCATAGGACTTTGTCCTTACCTTCTCAACATTGAATTTTGGCTTCCCCATAGGCTGATATCTCAACAACATTGTGTCAAAGCAGTGGAAATTTCTGAAGGTTCAAAAGGATTCCAGGTCCTGGGGTTCTTTATGCCTTGACAGAGTGTTCTTTGTCTCCAATGCAATGTTGTGTGTTTGCAGTTGTAGGATATTCATTGAACGGTGTATGAAGGGGGTTTAGCTCTCAAACCCAGTTATTTGGGGTTTTTATCCCATACCACTTATCTGACTACTCCAAACTCTCATGCCATTAATGGTTAAAATACTCTGTATAGTTGTTGGTTGATGTTTACCTGTGCCGATTTTATATCCAGCTAGTGTTAAGTTTATTTTATAGTTTGATTTTTTTTTTCTGAGCCTACTTTTTATCCTCAGTGGGACTATGATTTCAGTGAGTTGCTCTAGCTGTTGGTTTTTTCCTTTTGGATTATACCTTACATGTATACATGTACATGACCCTTAAGACACATTTGTTGGGACCTGTTGCTTCTGGATTGTTAAACTCTACTCTGTGCTTTCCCATATTGACTGAGATTTTCCTCTTGGAGCATTTTTTCTACTGTCTTTCATAGTATTTTCAGACCTCTGCTTCAGTTCTTTTAAAAATTGATCTCATGCAGTTGTTACAATGTTTCTTGAACTTTTTGTGTAGAAGAGAATTTTTCCCAACTATCAGCTGGACTTTTTTTCTTTTTTAAATTCCCGTGTGAAGCTTCACATGTTATTGATGGATTTCTTGCTGAGGGCAACATACACATACCATGGCAAAGTGTCTTGGTAGAGTCTGCCCTGGGAGGGTGATTTTCAGATTTCTGCTTACATTGGAAATTTGTGCTATATCAGCAGCAGTTCTGCTTGACTGCTGGGTGAGTGAGATTGTGCAGTTTTAGTGATTTAAGCTGGTCATGTGTTCCTATATTTGTGGGCTTTTTCTTAATGTAAATAATCATTCTAGATAAATAGGCAGGTGATGGTGATAATCTGTAACGAGGGCCTTTATTCTTGATTGTCCCAGTGGTAGCACCTCACTGGGTTTAAGCATGGTACAACTCAAAATAAGATAAACCATTCCTGCCTCAATCACAGGTATATTCAGCCTCTGCGTATATCCATTTGGAAACACAGAACAATTGTCTCTTCTGACCAGTCATTATCATCTTTGGTAGTTTTATGGATGTGAAACCAAGTTTCTACTTTTGCCTGTTTGTTATATCTGTTTTTAATGGTTTTTAAACAAATCTTAGCAATTGGAAAAACATCTCATCACTTTCATTTAAATACTAATGATTGACTCTCTAGGCTTTACTTAATACTCCTCTTGCCATTTTAATCTTGCTGACCTGTTTTATCTTTCATTTTCTTAAGAAGCTCATTCATGGTCTCATTGAATTTTCATTTTATTATGGTCTTTGAAATACCTGTTGTGTTCTTCTCATGCTTCATGCTCTTCAAAAGTGAATCCAAATACTGTGAGACGGCTGCTCTGAATCAATCAACCTGGATACACAGGACTTTCCAGACTTCTCATTTCCCAGCTCCAAATCCAGTATCTCATACTAGAGCCTCCTTTTGTCTGCAGGGATAAGTAAATAAGGCACTTCTGGATATCCTTTAAGTGGAACAATGATCCCATTTCTTTTAAGAGCTCTGTGGTGTCCTGTCAGTCCACTCTCAGCAATTCTTTCTTAAGTGAGTCATCTTCATCAATGATGTCCTGCAAGAGCTGGGACACTGTTGGGTGTCCTTTGGTTTCTGAAACTCTTGATGGCATCTTGGTGGCATCTTGATGCTTGCACAACTGTAGTGAGCTTAGACTTGTTCTATCCATCTCTGCAGAATAACAGTGATGCCACTGAACAAGGCATCTTAAGTGAGTTCTTCCTGATTGATGATTCTTCCAATTGCAGTAGAAGGTGAATTAGTACTTTGAAGGACTCCCTTGATCTCTCTGGATGAGATCTGCAGTGGATATTAAGTGCTGAAGCTGCTGTGCTTTCTGGGGTTACAGTACCTTGGCAGATGGTGCTCGTGTCATGTGTTGAAGTTCATGTCAGCCTGCCCTAAGGGCTGTGTTCCAGATGAGACCTGGTGCTCCAAGTCTGTGCTGCTGGCTTTGTGGGGTTGGCTTGCAGCAGCTCATCTCAGCACAGAGCAACACACTCTGCCACTCCAAATTTAATGGGGATTTCTGTTCCAGGGTCAAATCTTCCTTCCCAGTTTGATTCACACAGATTATGGCTTTACTCTGGGTGAGCTTCTGCACTGATTTCACTGAAGGCAGCTTTCACAATGAAGCACTACATGTTGTCAAAAAATGAAGGAGGGAGGATATAAACTAGCTCCTTTGATTTGAGCTGGTAACTGCTTTTTTATTTTCTCTTTCTCTTATTGGGTGGCTTGATGCATTTTATTTGGTTTGGGCTGATAAAAGTGTTCCCAGAATTGAATTCTGAATTGAATTGAATTGAATTCTTCTATATCTCTGCTTTTTTCTTTCTCCTTTTTTGTTTTAATTGTCTGGTATTGTTTAATACTCAATTCTGACTTGCGAGTTTTCTAACTTGCACCAGGGGATGAATTTTCTTGGGGGATGGAGAAGTGGAGAAGTAGCAGCAAGTAAGAAAATACTCCTGAGAACATTCTGTATTAAATCAGAATTTTATTACAGCCTAAGTGAATTAACAGCTTACGATAACTTTTTTAATTTTCCTCCTTCATGCTGCTTTCTGTTCAGTGAATAGGGCTTTTGGTTTGGTCAGAGTTGAGCCTTGATTTCATTTATTTATTTATTTATTTATTCAAATTGCTTTATTTTCCCAACTTTATTCAGTAGTTCATCCACTAAAACCAGAATATCGCTTAGCTAAGATGACATGCCCTGTTTAACTGCTCCCAGGGCCATCAGTCCTGATGTATCACGAACCCTATTGTTTTCTCCTCTCCCTTTTCTTCCCTACCCTTGTCCTACCTCTCAGAGCTTCTTTTTGACAGCCCATAATGCTGCTTCAGTGAACAGCTCCCCCGGTGGTCCAGTTTGGAAATCTTCCATTTTGACTTAGAAAAAGAGTATTCACTCCGGCTTTTTTTTTTTCTCCAGAAATGCTTCTTGGATACAAATATCACTATATTTTGCATAAACAAATACCATCCCATATGAAATATGGGCCTCATTCTTCAACAGCATTACATGTAATTCTCAATTTGGGGAAAAAAGAGGGTTTTTTTCAAGGACATTTCTCTGAATAGTTGATAAGCTCTCTGTCTGCTGGATGGTCTGTGGGTACTCTATATATACTTTATAGATATATAAATATATATAAAATTTCACCAGCCTCAACAGTTGCTAAGCTGCAGAAGCCAGGGTGGCCTTCTGAGGTGATGTAAACTTGGTATTTAGAAGGCACTTCTTTCCACCCAGATACACAATGTAAATTAACTGCCAGGAAAATGATCCTGAAATGAAGGAGCATAAATGAAATGTACTAAACTCCATAGGTCTGTCCTTTTTTTGTCTTCATTCTTTTTACATCTGCCAGATACCATCCAGTTTTCCTTGTTTTCCCACCTGCCACCTTTACTTCTGGTGCAGTCCCTTTTCCTTGCAGTCTTCGTTATGTTGTCTTCGATACTCTGTTACTCAGCTGACTTTTAACCTTGTCATTTCCCTGCTGCAAATCCTGCTTCTCTTTTGTTCTTTTCTCCTATATTTTCAACTGTTTAATTTAGCTTTCCTTCCCCTGTCCTCTCAGTGGCTGGCTGCAGTTACAGCAGCATTGTTTGGAGAGCCAGTGTCCCACAGCAAGACCTCTGGGCCTGGAGAACTGGCAGCTCTAAGTGTCCCTTACTGGTCCTTTCCCTAAGTTTCATCTTTAAGTCAAAACAGCTTCTACCAGTTCTCAGATTTCCCCTTTTTCTTACTTTTTCTCCTTTTTCTCCTTTTTCTCCACCTCGTTCCTGGCCCCCATCAGCAGCTCAGAGCTCACCTGTCCCTCAGCCCATTCCCTGCTGTTTCCACCCCCTGCAGATCCACGGCTCTTCCCTCAGTGGCTGTCTGGAAAAGCATCTTTGCCTGGCTGATGGGCATCATTTGTTAGCCCCTCTTTTGTTATGGGCACTGTCTTCATGTGTGTCCGCTGCACTGCTGAAATGCACTTTGCATTGTTTGATCTGAGGCTGGTGCAGGACATGGTTAGGGAACCTCTGCTGGGATGGTGGCAGAGGAGGAGTTAGGGAATGTGACCTCCTGCTGCTCCCTTGCCCAAAAAAGCTCCACTAATGCTGCTTTTGTCTCCTCTGCAGGTAGCATCCACTCTGTTCATTAGCACCCATGCTGTCAGGGCACTGTGGAGGTAAAGGGAATCATGGATGTGGATACTGTCTGTACCTGAGGAGGAGGATATAGTCCCTGTACCCTTGGTACCAGTCCCAGGCTGTTCTAGCTGTGAGCCTTAAATGCAGGGCACGTTTGGCCAAACCTTAGGCAGTTTTGGGATGGAGGATGTATGGTAGGAAATTGTAGGGAAAATGTGCATGGAGTCTGGTGGCATAAGGAGTAGTACTCCCTCTGCACTGATTTAGGAAGTTCCTTTTCCTAGATGATGATTTTTTTCTGCACGGGGGCAATTGATGTGGGGCTATTCTGTGAAGAATATAATTGAAATAATACCCCCAAAGTGAAAGAAAACACGAAGGATTACAGCCTGGCCCTGTAAGCATTTCTACACTGAAAAGTCAGTGAACCAGGATGTAGAGGCTGAGACAAATGGCAGGGAGATGGTGGTGGTGATCCAGATAGATTTCCTATCCTGGTTTTATTTCTGGAACCATTGTGGTGTGAAACCACAGCATAAGGTTGAAAAAAACACCTACCAAGAAGAACATTTTGGAAGCTTTAGCTGCCTAAATTTCAGCAGATGCTGAAAAAAGCTCTGTTGAGCTTTCAATTTATTATATTCTTGGGGAAAGGGGCTAATGAATTTTTAGATTTTTTTTTTTATTTATTTTTTTTAATTTTTTTTTTTTTTTGGTAAATTATCAGCTGTAATTCGACTATTTTAGTCTGTCCTGAGAAATCTCCTGAAAGGTAACTCCCTGACACCGTATTGGGAACAAAATCTGAGAGTATTAAATCTGTTCAAGCAGTTGAGAGAGATTTTTTTGAAACATAGCAAAGCGGTGATTTTTCCATATA